>PVIY010004706.1:0-100246 GCA_004026745.1 Myrmecophaga tridactyla
GTAAAGGATGGGGCCCTTTGTGCGGATGTGTAGAGCTGTGGCAGCAGGTCAGCATCCCACCTTTGTGGATTGGAGGCAGATGTGACTCAGGGGTGCAGGTTGGCACTTTCTCAGGGCTGGGAAGTGAGGCTGAGGACTGCACCATGTGTGGTTCCAGGGCTGCTGTAAAGTGTGGTTCCCAGAGCTGAGTGACGTGATTGGGGGCGCGTGTGCATGCGTGGGCCTGGGAGTGCCGTAAATGGATGTGCTGAGCTCAGGGAGGGTGGGGTGAGGCTGTGAGACACTATGGGGAGGGAGGCATGGAGGTTACCTCTGGGTATGGAGGTTAGTACCTGCAACCTTTATGCACTGGTAACAGCCTTCAGGGAACAGGGAGAGGGAGGTAGTGCTCAGAGGGGTGCAGGAGAGGCGGGTTGGGCTGCACTGGGGTGGGGGTGGGGGGCAGCTAGTGCACTGGGAGCTGGTGGGGTGGGGGTGCCTAGAGCACAGGGAGTGGGAGCAGGTGACAGGGTTCAGGTGTGTGGGCTGCACTGGTGAGGGTAGTGGGCCCAAGGAATGTGGCCTGGCTTACTTCCTAGTCCCGTGTTCCCGTCTGTGTATTCCTGTGGTTTCTGCAGCTCCCAGCCTCCATGCCAGGCTCCCACTTTCTGCCTCTCAGTTCCTCAGCCTCTGCAACCAGGCCTGCCGCATGTGGTACAAAAGGCTCTCCCAGGTCAGCCGCACTCCCGAATTGCCACCCCAGTCGCCCTCATGTCCCTTCTCTAACTTTTCCATGGAGCAGGGTTAATCTTGAACTACTTTAGGTGGCCATCTTCCTGGAAGTCTCACATGTATCTTTTTACTAGTACATGTGTGAATTGTTCTTTTTGACGTTCATCTGAAGAATATAGTTCATATTTGTTATGTTTGATAAATTTTTCTTTAATCATAAGAATGTCTTCCATCCAGTTTCTTCCACAGCATTAGTCCTTGAAATAATTGCCTTTTCTTCCCCTTGTTACAGGCACAAGTGAAATAGAGGTGATTGGTAGGATCATCTGTCACAAATGGGCAGATAAACCATGGAAAATAAATTATTTACTAGCTTGAGGTTGTTGCAATTAGTTGTCCTTGGACTAGACTAATACTTGTGTACCTCGCCTATCAATTCAGTAATCTTGTGTATGCTTCCACTTCAAAATCTTATCTTTCTTACAATGATTTGTTCTACTAATCCTTAATGATGAACATCATTAGTCAGACATTGTCCTGAACCCATTTTACATCTTGCATGTTAATGCATGTGTATTTGTCATTCCATTAATCCTATGAAAAAGCACGTTTACCATACTATAAATCTTATCAATCAGTTTTTGAAGTTGCTTAAAACTCTGAAACAGTGTTATTTTATGATTTTGAGTTGCCACCATACCTGGCTAGTATCTATTATTATTTACTTGTCTCCTGAGGGCTGTTGGTAAATCCTTAATGATTTACATCCCAGAGTTTCCTTAGCCAAAACAATTTTCTGAAAAAACTAAAGGAGCTAGTTTTTTCCAAATGAATGGCTATACTAACTAGAAAGCATGCCTCTGCTTTGAAGCAAAGTATCTTACATCATTCCAACATCTGGGTTTCATTTATCACTAAGGCAGGATAAGATGGACTCACAAAAAATGAAGTGAAATCAGTTTTTTTTTTTTAACTTTTTATACATTTACTGTTCCCCCGAGGGGGGGCGGGGTGCACCGTTCCTGGAAGTACTGCAATACCAGGTCGATGCGTGGAGTGGACGGAGCAAGCTCCTATTCCATCTCCTAATTCCAAAAATCCATTTAATATATTGTCCTCGGATAGAGGATGTATCAGATATTAAACTGATAAGAACAGATACTACACTTGATCTTAGCCAAAAGGCCGAGAAGCGATTGAAATCAGTTTTAAAGGCCATTATCTGATTTCATTTTCATACTGGAAATCTGCCTCTGTGTCTTAAGTCAAGCTTTGTCATGTTCAGCTTTGAATGAAAGTATGTACGTTATAGAAGAGAAAAGCTACAGCGACCTAATCCACTTTACCCCTCCTTCCAATTAAAAAACCCTTCTACTTATTTAATGAAAAATGCTGGAGTAAGGAAGGGGCATAATCATATTTGAAAGTCCATGCAATGACTGTGGATTTCACATATTTTTGTGTGTGTGTTAGCTGCACTTCTTAAAATACTTTTAATTCCTGCAAAATATGTAACGCACTGGATCTAGATTTAACAGCTTTTCAAATTGATTATCCAAATTTGGGTGATATTTTTTACACATTTATAAATGAGAAATATCAGTGTATTTAAAGCAACTCGTGTGTACATTAAATTTTCCTATAATAATAACATACCAGTACTTTTAAAAATTGTCAATTTCTGCAGGTTCTCGTGCATGTTTGTGTATATCTATCATAAAACTTTTCTGATCACTGCTGGTATGACACTGAAAAGGAAGAAAAAGATAACTGGAACAGTATAACTAGAAATAATGAGAAGAGATCTGGAAGTTACACTTTGAATGACAGACCAACATTGCCTGACATCCAGAGCTCTTAGATGCTGGCATAATTACCCAAGTTGGAAAGAAGAAACATGGAAGGAAGTGCTATCCTTGAGATATTTAAGATCAGAATTGGCAAAGTGTTAGAAAACAAAATTCAGGAAAACCCCCTGAATATGTTGCCAGGAAAATGGTCTCAGTGACCTCCATGTAACTTCTGTGTTGTAAGAGGACCCCAGAGTCTGGTTTGCTTTCTCATGGGTCCCAGCGTGACCTCAGGCAATGTGCTTGATCTGTTTCTTCTGTCGCCAGAGAGCTTGGAAAGCAACATTTACTTGATGGGGCTTAACGTCTGTAAGCACTTCAGGATTACAAAGAGAAAGTTATCAAAGCGTAGGCAGTAGTGTTCCATGCCACTCTACTTGCCGGTCAATAAAAGCTGAAATCTGGAAATCATGTTGAAACCAAGATTAATACTTTTAGTTTACATCTGCATTCATTATGTTTCCATAGAATTCAATTTGAGTCTATGCAATTTAAATCCACATTTATTTATTGAGGAGCTACTCTTGCCTCCAGAAAACTCAAAGTCTAGATCTAATAGAAGTTGGTTCATGGGGCATCTTGGAAGGCCAAGAGGTTTCCTTGTGTGAAGGGCAGAAAAAGTACCTCCAAAGTCCCCATCTGGTTCATCAATTCCTTTAACTCCGCGTGCACAGAACAGTGGAGAAAAACTCAGGACTGGGAGATAGGACAATTAATCCATCAGCAAATATTTTTGAATTCCAAAAGCTTCCATCTAGTGTAGGTGCTGGAGATTAGGAGATTTGAAACAGAATTCCATCCATGGTTACCTGGAGAAGCCAGTTGCTCTCTCAGGGGCTTATTTCATAGTTCTATTAAAGGGTATGATGCATTTCTACTACTTTATGATCCTATGAGAAACCCATGAAATAGTGAATGGGAAAGTACTGGAGTTAAAAAATAAAAAAATGATAAATCACCATTCAACAATAACAACAAAATGAACCGAGTACCTCCTGTATTCTAGCACACTGCTGTGCATGGACTATCTCACCTTATTCCCTCCAATAGCCTTTTCTCTTCTCTCTATTTGAGGAAAAAAAAGTGAGCTAGAATAACCAGCTGGGAGTGGCAGAGCCAAGACACAAGCCCAGACCTGTCTGACTCGAGAGCTGACTGCAGAGTTGTGAGGGCTGATGGATCAGGTCAGCTGAACATTCAAACTCAGTGGTTGATGTTGTACTCTCTTTACCCGATGGCTGGTGGCTACTTTGGAAATAACTAGGGGTTTTCTAGGAAATTCCTCACTCTTCGGGGAAGCCTGTTTCACTGACCTGCAATGAAAAGCTATTTTATTCCAAAATGTCTCAGTTATTGGCTTGGCACCCTTTCCCCTTCAGAGGCATTTGCATTTCCATCTAGAAAGCAACATCTAAGCACCTTAGATGGCATTTCCATTTCCTTCTGGAAAGCACCGTTACTTAGAGAGTAAAGGGAAGAATGAAAACATTTGCTAAGCAGTTATTGTGTGCCAGGCACTGTTTTAGGTGCATGAAAATATCTCATTTATTACAATAACCTATAAAAAAAGTAAAGACCAATGACATATCTAAGGCTGTGCAGAGAATACTAGCAGAGCTAGGATGTTACTCTACAGCAAGCCCATCTGCCTCTTAAAAATAAAACTTGTGGCACCTGGTTGGGTCAAAATAGTTTTATGATTTAAATTAACAATGACAGCCACCACTACCACTGCAACAACACAGAACAGGTGTGTTTTAGTTTGTTAAAGCCACCAGAATGCAATGTACCAGCAATGGAATGGCTTTTAAAAGGGAATTTATTAAATTTCAAGTTTACAGTTCTAAGGACATGAAAATGTCCAAAGTAAGGCATCACTCAAGAAACACCACTGCCGCATGTAGCTGACATCTGTTGGGGTCTTTGGCTTCTGGACAACTCTCTCTCTGTCAGCGGGGAAGCCACCTCTACTAGCTTTGTCATCCAGCTTCTTGTTTCATGAGGCTCCCCTGTGGGCATTTTCCTCCTTTATCTCCAAAGGTCTCTGGCTGTGTGGGCTCTAAAGCTTTTTCCAAATTGGTTCCCTCTTAAAGGACTCCAGTAAGCAACTCCAACTTGAATGGGTGGAGACACATCTCCATGGAAACCACCTAATCAGAAGTTACCACCCACATATAGATGGGTCACATCTCCCTGAAAACAACAAAAAAAGATCCCAACCAGCAACACTGAATGAGGATTAAAAGAACACGGCTTTTCTGGGGTACACAACAGTTTCAAACCAGCCATCACAAGGTGCTACTCAAATGTCACCTTCTCAGAAAGCTTTCTCTGAAGCAGCCATCCATCCCACCAACTTTATTTTTCCTTAGAACACTTGCCACCATGACAAACCATATGGTTATTTGTCTTTATTGTCTGTCCTGACAACTGATATAAACTCCTAGAGGGCATGTCTGACCTGTTAGCATCTATATTCCTGGTGCCTAGAACAGTGCCTGAAATAGATTGGGGGAGGGTGGTGGAAAGAGTGATGCAGGAAAATGAAAAGATCAGAAAAGTACCAAGTAAATTATGGCAATCTAAAGATTATTGCTCTTATCTAGTAAGAAAACTCACAAGTTAATCACTACTGAAAGCCAAAATTCTCCCCTAATTCTATGGGATCTAAATTGAAGTCTAATTTAAATGAAATGTATTCAAACAATTAAAATAAGCAAGAGCAAAATCAATGGACAGCATGTGATGAGATTTTGCATCTGATATATTCTAAAACTAGTTTTACGCAGATTTGTAGTTCTTTTTGTAAATAATTGGATTTTGCTTAATTCTCCTACTGTGGACCTCTTATTATAAATGCACTAAGACAGGTGTAGTGTGGCAGTTTGAAGCTGTATGCACCCCAGGAAACATGTTCTTGTAGTTAATCAATTTCTGTGGGTGTGAGCCCATTGTACGAAGGGCCTTTTGATGAGGCTAGTTCAGTTAAGGTGTGGCCTTTTATAAGAGAATGGGGCCCTTTATAAAAATGAAATTCAGACGGAGAGAAAGCCAAAGGAAATAAGAAGCTGAAGTCAACAGAACCTGGAAGGGAAGGGAGAGAGACACCACATATGCCTTGCCATGTGACAGAGGAGCCAACGATCACTGCCAGCCATTCCCAGAGCGCCACAGTCTTCAAGGAGAAAGCATTGCCTTAATGATGGCTTTGACTTGGACATTTTCCCAGCCTCAAAACCGTGAATGAATAAATTCCCATTGTTTAACGTGACCCACTTCATGGTTTTGCTTAAACAGCCTAGAAAACTAAAGCAAGTAGATACAAGTTTTGTGGAGTCTGAATTTACACCATTTAGGAGCAGAGATGGAGGACTTTTAAGAAAAAGGCTACAAAACTTTTGTTATTGAAATTAGGCATGAAGGTGAATATTTATTTTGAATGAGGAACAGCAAACCCACATTACAAATTTTTAAGAGCTGATAAATACCACAAACATCACCAAATCCAGATTAATAACAGTACCTTTTATTAATTACCTACTTGACACACTTCTTTATTCCTTACATTATTTTGGTTGCATCCTCTTTGATCTCCTCTTTATATGGCAATAATTTTGTCACATTTTTTACATTCATTTTTATCATGGCTAATCAAATTAGTCTTTTAAATTATTGCTAGCTGGATTGCACACAATGTGTGTGTTTCCATACAGATGTAATCACTGTCTGTAACATGGCACAAGATTGTGCCCCAAAACACAGGAATTCTGATAATTCTTTTTCTCATGACTGAGAATTTTATAACTGTGCTGCATTATCAACCATTTTACTGAAAGTAGAGAATTTTGGATTTGACTAAGCAAGCCTCAGAAAGTACCAAATTCTTCACTGACAATTGTGTTTGGTGTTGGGCAGAGTTTTCCACAGAGCAACTCTGGCATTGTATGTTTAAAATCTTGATTCCCTCCCACTACCCAAATATGGCACCACGGAATGTGTTGATGCCACGATAAGACCTCTGGCCCTGCCTTGAATGTTTCCACACCAGGTGAATTGGCACAGTGCCACAACTGGTAGGAGTGTGCCTGGAAGCCATTCATTCCTATGCTGGGGCAGCTGGCAATAACTTTATGTGAATGTGATCGTAAACCACATGAATGCATTCTAGTAAACCCAAACTGAACAAATCCCCAACTCAACTTCCCCTTAGCTGGATTCCACAAATGCTAACGGCTGCTCCAACACCGCTTGGAGGAGGATTTGGAGTGAATAATGGACAACAATCCTAACCAAATTTGGTTTAAGTGTTTGACTTTGGCAAATTTTACAAAAGCAGATAAATATGTGAACATGCAAAGGAGGATACATGAGGCTTCAGCTTTATTAGCTTCATGTTCTGTTCTTCCCTAGCAATGGGCATGAATTTATTGCATTTGAGCTGCGCTAGCTTTCATCTGTTCTTTGTATGAGTAGAGTATGTTTTTTACCTTTCCTCCTATTCTTCCGGCTTTTCAAATAACTTTCATTGTCCTTTGTGTCCCAGCTCAGGGAGGCTTTTTCTGACCACCTTATGTGTGTGACTTTCACTCTGTATCATATCACCCTGTTTAATTCCTTTCTATCTCTCAATTCTCTCTGAAGCTATTTTGTTTACTTATTTATTGCCTGGCTTCTCCAGTAAAATGTGGGCTACAGGAGATCAGAGTCTTGCCTGTGTTACTCAAAACTACATCACCAGAACCTAATAGAGTGCCTGGTCTTCATTCATTCAAATACTTTCTGAATGGATGGAAGAACTACAAACTCTAAAGTTCATGGATATCTCTAACCAGCTCAAGAATGTCATTTTATCATTTTACACAATCTGTTACAACTCTAGTCCTGCATTCCACTGGGTTGGTGGACATGGCCATCTCAGGTATGGTTAAGGCCCCTTCCTCCCAGGGTTTGCAAAAGCCCTGGGGCTCAACAAAGCAGCAAGTCCTCAGTCATTTGCCTTTCTTGGTCACTGAACTGTCCCAGGTCTTGGCCTACAGTCCCTGGTACCTGATGAGCCTCTGAGCCGTCCATGTTGGCAGAGGTTGGGAACTCTGCTCTTGATGTCCAGCCTCCTTCCAAAGCCCCTGCAGCCATTTCCCTCTGAGGCCCTGCCATTTCCTCGCCAAAAGCAGCATACTGCTCCTCAGTCTGAGACACCCATGCACCTCTGGACCTTTCTTTTTCAGGACTGTATTAGTTAGGGTTCTCTAGAGAAACAAAATCAACAGGAAATATTCGTAAGTATAAAATTTATCAAAGTATCTCACATAATCATGGGAACGTAGAATCCAAAATCTGCAGGACAGGCTGTGAAGCTGACAATTCTGATGGAGGGTCTGGATGAACTCCACAGGAATAGAGCCTGTTTCTTCTGAATCCTCCTTAAAAGGCTTCCAGTGATTAGATAAAGCATCACTCATTGCAAAAGACACTCCCCTTGGCTAATTACAAATGGAATCAGCTGTGGATGTAGCCAATGTGATCATGATTTAATTCTATGAAATGTCTTCATAGCAAAAGACAGGCCAGCACTTGTCCAACCAGACAAATAAGTACCACCACCTGACCAAGTTGATACATGAACCTGACCATGACAGTCCACCTCTTGTCAACTCGGCAGCTATACACATCACCTTAAACCATACCTAATTTCTAAAAAGAAAACAATAAAAGACACATTTTTTTTCCTCACCTAACAATACTCAATTGTCCTGCATATAACTGGAAACACATTAAATCTCTCCAGAATAGGGTATAAGTCCTTGGGTAATATTCATTCTTAAACTTGATTTAAATAGTATAACATGAAGAAAATGGCATTACAGTCCTCATTTCTGTAACTCATCATGTGGTCGTAGTTCCTATTTATCACTACCTTCTTCCACTATCCATTCCATGTTCCCTTTACCCTCAGCAAGCACTTCAGCTGGCCATGGTTCTTTGCCTGGTGGAGTGACCCAAGCCTTCATTCCTAAAGTTTCAGAGCCATTGGTAGTCCTGCCTGGGTCGGCTTGTTGCAGTTTTCCATTGATTTTAATCACAGGGCACGGTAATACTAAAAGATGCCCTAGGGGATTTCTATATTCCCGGAAAACTCTTCTTTACCTCCATTGTGTAGTTGCAGTCTTAGTTCCCCCTGATAGTCAGGGTCAATCACCCCAGCCAGTAAAGTAATCCCCTTCTTGACTTGTTGATCCAGGGGCATGAGTAGCCCAAAGTGACCAGGTGGCAGTCTTAGATTCCAGTTCAGTGGAATCATTGTTGCTTCTCCTGGTGGAAGCACTTCCCCTTTTGGAACTAAAACCTGCAGACCAGCAGAGCTCAGGGTCACAGGGATTGGAAGCCAAAATTTTCCTAGTGGATCACTAGGGGTAATAGTGAGTGGTACCACACCCATTTCCACCCCTTGGTTCCTGGACCCATGGATCCTGGCTGTGGGAGAAACAGCACCATACAGCAGACACTGATTCAGAGCACACACAGCTTCCTGGAGAACATGACTCCAGCCCTTCCAGGTATTACCACCCAGTTGGCACCGTAATTGAGTTTTCAAAAGGCCATTCCACCGTTCTATCAATCCAGTTGCTTCTGGATGACAGGGAACATGGTAAGACCAGAGAATTCCATGAGCATGTGCCCATTCCCGAACTTCATTTGCTATGAAGTGTGTTCCCTGATCAGAAGCAATGCTATGTGGAATACCATGATGATGAATAAGGCATTCTGTAAGCCCACGGATGGTAGTTTTGGCAGAAGCATTGTGTGCAGGGAAAGCAAACCCATATCCAGAGTATGTGTCTATTCCAGTTAGAACAAATCGCTGCCCCTTCCATGAAGGGAGTGGTCCAATGTAATCCACCTGCCACCATGGAGCTGGCTGGTCACCTGGAGGAAAGTTGTTGGAACCCAGGGGCCAGGAGAGAAGGCCAGCAGAGATCACCCTGTGCCTTCCCACGTAAGAAAGAACCTCAGTTGAAAGTTAACCGCCTTTCCTCTGAAGAACTATACGTCAACTAAATAAATCCCCTTTTATTGAAAGCCAATCCACCTCTGGTGTGCTGCATTCCAGCAGCTAGCAAACTAGAACAAGGACTCAACTTACCTTCTCTCCCTAGTTTCTCTCAAGGCACTCCTTCTCTCCCCCCCCACCCCGCCCACCTCCCTGGGGTGGGCAGATGATTACACAATCATTCTGTGGAGTTCAGGTATCACAAAACTGCAAGTTGTTACCACCTGCTATCACTGCTAAGCAACTGTTCCTGAGTAAAGGAAACAGTAAGAGGCTGGCTACTTTCTCACAATAGGAAGAAGTGGAAAACAAAAATTAATGTCTCAAAAAATTGTCCTGTTGTTTACATTGTACATATTTTGCATATCGGTAAAGAAGCTGTCTGTGTTCTATGCCTCCCTCACACTTTGAGACTGGGCAAGGCAGCAGCAACTCTGGGCTTTGTGTAGAAGTAGGATTAGCTGGTGAGCATTCCCTTACCTCTGAGACCCTCCTTGATGGGAATTTAAAATCACCAGCACTAGCAGCAGTCCTTGCTTTTTCCCAAAGCACATTCAGCCCCCAAGCCAAAGAGAGTGAACGGAGATGAGCAGGGGAAAAAACTCTTTAGGAAGGGCAGGAGGGCGTCTTCTTTCAGTCTGCCGGTTGTCTCCTAACTGGAATGTGGCAGGACACCCTACCACTTGTTCAGATGGGGTTTCACAGATGTGCATTCCAGGAAACAACACAAATGCTTCCATTGCCTCAGGCCCTCATGGGGTCAGCCAGAGAGGCTGAATGAGAGATTCTTCACAGCCAGAAAACTGCATCGCTGTTAAATACTGGTTCACAAATGTTTATCGTGTTGACTAACTATGCATGTATATTCTTGAACACTTAGGATAAAGTTCCATTGCCTGCAATTAATTCCAACCAGCATGTTTCCTCCAGAGGTTAAGAGCAATCATTTAAAAAGATCTTGTTTCCTCTGTCTGTGGTATTAATTTCTTCCTATATATGTAATCTTGTTTCTCATTGTTGTTAAGTCTCTTTTCTCAAGGAGGAAAAGAAAACAACAGAAACAAAATATTGTTTCAAAGCTCCGAATTTTAATACTGATTTTCAAAGCTCCAAATTTTATCACTGATTTTGGTGGGTGTAACTTAGTGACAATTCCAAGTAAAGATGACCCATGACCCATACAAAAAGTGGTTTCATTTGTTTTGAAATTATAAGATGTCACGTAAATCCCATCTTCAATAATTCATTGATGTTGCCTTACATTTTTCCTTAAAGATTATCTTCACTTTTTCTGATGTTTCAGATAACCAAGAGCTACCTGAAATGCAAAATATGCTATATTTATTAGTAAACACAAAAAAGAGCAAAACTATAGCCAGTAGATTTCATGAGTCATAAAACTGCCATTTCATTCTTTGACGTTAGAGGTAGGTGCCCTCTAGTCTTTTCAGAAAAGTCAAATGCTTAAAATTATTTTTTTTCTAATTTGTTTAACTCCATCACCATTGTCCTAAAATAAACACATAAATGCACATTTATAAACTATGCTTTTTGAAAATGAAACTTCCAATATATGTGTATCCTAAGGAAATTTTGATTCTTGTAGTTTTCTTTCGGGGATTCTTTCAAATTTAGTTCATATAAAAATTAGCTATCATTGTGATAATCCTGCTAGCGTTTTTATTTTTTAAGGCCTTTTAATAAGCAGGAAGGTATGATGGACCAAAAGGAAATGAAGACTTAGATTTAATGTAGAAATTAAAATACTGGTGCATTTTTCTAGTTTTGGCAATTCTAATTTACAAATAATTTCACAATGTTGTTTAATCTTTTTGTTGTAATAGTTTATTTTTCTCAAAAAAGTTATTAATATAATGAAGAGTAACTTCTATGCCTTTGGATAGTTACAAAGATATAGACATTCGCTCAAAATGGAAAGTAATGATATCTTTTAAGTGAAAATTTGAATTAAAAAATACAAAAGAGGCATGAGCCGGGCATGGATAGCCAATACAAAATAACTGTAGAATAAATCATTGTGAGTGGAGTATTTTTGCCTTATGATGTTCCTTCCCAGTTCACGTTAGGCTTAGAAATCTTACTGTGCTATCAAAATGGGGAAAGATAGCATAAATATTATTGCTGAATGAAAGATTGCTTGTGTGATGGAATGAACTTTGATTTTGACCATCTGCTGCATTATTGAATCATTTAAATGGCATATAAGTAGAGTTAGTGCTAGAAGATCATTTTTAAACCACTTATTAAAAAAAAAGTCACTCTTTTCATCAGAAAATTGATTTTTTTTCTCTTGATTTTCTTGCAAGAAGCTTACAAACCTAAATAAAATCAGGGCTCTGTTTCCATTTCTCTACTCGTTTCTCAGTTTCACTCTGTTGAATCTGTTGGGATTTGATTTTACCCTCCTGGCAAGCTACTAAATTAACCTGTTACTGTTTACTGGATGCTGAAAAAAGACCTGAGATTCCCTGGTCAGAGACAACTGTATTATTTATGGCAAAGCAAGCAGCATGAGGAGCCACATGTTTGCATTAGCTTGTCTTGTCCCAAACCTCATAGGGGTGGCACAAGATGACCCAGATGGGTGCCACATACACAGTGGATCTGCAACACAGCTAAGGAACACTGATTTGGAGAATGTATTTTTTTTTTTTTTTAAACATGGGCAGGCACTGGGAATTGAACCCAGCTCTCCGGCATGGCAGGCGAGAACTCTGCCACTAAGCCACCATTGCCCACCGTACAGAATGCATTTTCATAACAAGCAGTTAGAAAACCCACTCTGTCTTAGATTGATAGACTACCTCTAGATTGATTGCTGCAAACATAACCTTGAAAAATGGCTCACGGAAAGAGCCATCAGGACCTTGTCTTCTGGCACATCTGGAAAGATACATAAGAGCACTCAATATCTATGAAGACTGTGTCTTCCAACATGCTTCATTATGGCTTCACCTTCAAGTTGGCTACTCCGATAGTTATGCATTGATGGCTAGCAATATCCTTGGGGAGAGGGTGTTGGTCCTTATAACCATCCAGCAAAAATCTTGAGTTTCTAATTGAGCTTAGAGATGAACTAGTCACTGGGACCAAGAGAATGGTATCGAGAAAGCCTTCCTGACAAAGAAAGGGACGAGAGAAATGAGACAAAATGTAGTTTTGGTGGCTGGGAGATTTCAAACCGAGTTGAGAGGTTATCCTGGAGGTTATTCTTGTGCATTATATAGATATCCCTTTTTAGTGTATAGTGTATTGGAGAGGCTAGAGGGAAGTACCTGAAACTGTTGAGCTGTGTTCTAGTGGCCTTTTGAGTCTTGAAGACGATTGTTTAACTTATATAGCTTTTACAATGTGACTGTGTGATTGTGAAAACCTGTGTCTGATGCTCCTTTTATCCAGGGTATGGGCAGATGAGTAAAAAATAAGGAAAAATAAAAAGATAAATAATAGGGTGGGGAATAAGGGGTGCAAAAAAATCGGGTATATTGAAATGCCAGTGGTCAATGAGAAGAAGGGGTAAGGAGTATGGGCTGTATGAGTTTTTTCTTTCTTTTTATTTCTTTTTCTGGAGTGATGCAAATGCTCTACAAATGATCACGGTGATGAATACACAACCATGATGATATTGTAAGCCACTGATTGTATACTATAGTTGGACGATATATGTGTGAAGATTTCTCAATAAAAATATTTTAAAAAACAAATCTTATGTGAAATTCAGAAATATTTCTGAACATTTTAAAACATTGGCTTCTTGGAGAATTATGACATCTAATCTGAGGTTGGAAAGATGAGTGGAAATTACCAGGTGGTGTGTGTGTGGGAGAGGACTGGATAGCTTGGAAGAATGCCTCAGTAGTTGGAACAGCAAAGCAAGTTAGAGAAACTGCAAGCAGTGCTGCACAATCCAGGTCACACAATTCTAGGTGAGGAACACTAAGCAACAAGGTGGGGAAGAAGTAGGAGGTAGGAGGCAGAATGGGTTATCTAGGTAAGCAACTTCAGATTTCATTCTGAGAGCCCTTGAGGATTTGAACCAGGAAAAACAAGATCAATATTGCATTTTGGAAAGACCACCTTGGATATAGAGTAAAAAATCCATTTTGGATTGGGTGTGAAACAATGCTGGGACAGAAAGACAATTAGGAGATTATTGTATTAAGTCCAAGCCAGAGCTAAAAGTGATCATGGGTTGGGTGAAGGGGAAGAAATGAATTGAATCCATAGGTTTTAATGAGTAGGTGGATATATGAGATGAATATAAGGGAGCAAATAAGGACTGGAGGCAGGATAACAATGATTAAGAAATTTTAAATTCAGGGAGAGAAAGGTTCAAATCCTGGCTCTACTACTGAGGATCTAAGAGAAAATGACTTAAAATTTTTAAGTCCCAGTCAATTACTAGTAAAAGAAAGATACTAGTAAATAACTAGTATGGGTGCTTTAAGGGTAGAATAAAAATATGTCAAGTTCCTGGACCAAAGTAAGTCTTCAATAATTATAGCAATTTTAAATCCCTGCTTCTGTTTGGAAGACAGGAAAATGGAGAAGGTATTCACTGAGGGTAAAAGCTGCCATTAACAAGTCACCTTATAGTACTTTGAACACACATGCATTATTTTTTCTTACTCAACAAGAGGACTGGTGGTTGACAGCTATTGGCATTGGTTAAGTTGGGATTGGCGTCTCTGCAGTTATCTTAGCCTTTATCTCATGGTCACAATATGGCTGCCCCAGTTCCAGCCTCCTGCATCACAGTCATATTCAGTCAGGATTAAAGGGAACCACGTATAGGATAAAGGTAAAGGATTAGACAATTATCTTGAGATGGGGAACATAGGAGGAGATACAGAATTTAGGGGAGCATGCAAAATGAACTTGGTATTATAGAGTTTAAGTTTCTATGATATTTTCACATAGAAATAGATTTTAAAGGCAGCTAAGCAAAGATATTTGAAATTGAAGGGAATGGTTTAATTTTGCAGGAAGAATAAGAGGACCCTTAAAAACAGAGTAGAGTGAGAAAAGGAGAGGGCCAGCACATAGCACTGACAAGCACCAACATTCAGTGGATGAGTGGAGGCAGAGAATCTGCCAAAGGGAAGAGAAAAGGAGTGGCTAGAGAGACAAGAGGAAAACCAAGAGTCTGTTATGTCCTAGAACCCTAAGGAAGAAAAACGTTTTACAGAGGACATGGTCAATAATATCAAGTGCTACACAAGAACAGGAGGAAATAAATGACGTTAATAAGAACTTCTTCTGTTCTGGGGACAGAAGCTAGATTGGAGTGTGTTGAGCAGATAAGTGAGAAAGCAAAACAAATAGAAAAAAAATTCATTTACCCCCTTTGTTCTCAGAGTTCATATTTTGGTAGGCCAATAATAAAATTTAAAACAATTATAATTTGAATTTAATAACAATTGACTTTAGTAAGTCGATTCACTTTTCTGAAGAGAATCAAACTTAGGGGGTGTGTCTGATCCTTATGACCTATAGTGTCTCTTCCAGTCCAAGAAGCTGTGATTTCATTATATTATTTTCTCCAGTAACGACACATATAATAAAATCACTTGACACATGGGCTTCTGAGGAGCAGGGACTGTGTACATGTTAGTTGGATGGTGCTTCCTGCTACTGAAACAGGCAGAGTGTCTGGAGAGAATTTTTGTCTGGTACCATATGTAACACAATCTAGCTCTCTCAGGCTCTTCTTTCTTGAATGTATTATTATTATTTTTTTTTTTGCATGAGCAGACACCAGGAATTGAACTCGTGTCTCCAGCACAGCAGGCGACAACTCTATCTGCTGAGCCACTGTGGCCCACCCTCTTGAATGTATTTTTATGTGGATGAGAGTTATGGAAAATAAAATTGTTGTGAGAAAATTAAAAAGTACCATCTGTAAAATTTTCAGTGCGTTGTATTCATATTTAAAACATTACATTTAGGAACACAGATAGAATCCACTTTTATATCGGACCACCCAGATTCAGAACATGTGATGAGAGACTATAAAAACAGGAAACTTAAAAGTGACATTGTATGCAGTTGGCTGACCATAGGGTTCAGGTTTAAGAAGATTGGCAGGAAGGAAGAAAATGAAACACGTATTTAAATGTAAAAGATCTCATAGTATGCAAAAGACAGCTGTAAGAATGTAGTTTCGGGGGAAGGAATTCTCCCTCTCCTACAATAAATATGTATCTTAATTCAGGAAAGTACTTTTCAGTACAGGAGAAGCTTTTAAAAACAATGTTGATGACTTCAACTTCTTATGGAATAAATTCTGTAGGCTGCAGACAGTAAAGTTTAGCAAAATAATAAACCCATTTTAACCCTCTTGTCTATTTCGCCCATCAATGTGGTGATTATTTGAGAACCTCGAATCCTTCTAGTAGTTGAGTTCTCAGAGCTCATATTTTAGGTCGTCACGTATGTCCAGGAGATTAAACCTTTCTGTGCGCTGGGATTTAATCTGTGCGTGCTAGGAAACTTTGCGCTCCTCCCTCCGTTCTTGTCCCAGATGGGGACTTTGTGTGTGAGAGGAGGCTTTCCTTTCCTGGGAGGCGGGCTGAGCACCCGAGCTTGACGCCACAGCGGGCCGGATCCCTGAGGGGGGAGGGGGGGAGCGGGGGAGGGCGGGGGGTACGGGGGGCGGGGGAGCGCCGCTGCGCTCTGTGACCCACCCCATCAGCGGGGCTGCGCTCCGCGAACCACCCCATCAGCCGCGGAGGCCCAGGCTCTGCGCGCCCCGGTCCTGCCTCCTTGGCAGGAGCGCGAAGCTGAGCGCACATCTCCAGCCGCACCCAAGCTTCTTTCCTGCCTGTCTTTTCAAGCTCTTCATGCTACCCACCTGAGGGGAGAAAATGGGCACGGGGGACTGTATCTGCATTTCCATGAGCGGAGGGGCGCCGTGGGGGTTCCGACTGCAAGGTGGCAAGGAGCAGGAGCAGCCCTTGCAAGTCGCTAAGGTAGGACCCTGAAAGCGGTGTTGTCGCTGCTCCGTGCTGTGAGGACAGGGGTCGTCAACAAACGCAACCTGTTGAGGATTTTTTTTTTTTCAAGTTCTGATTAGAGGTCTATAGATTGGTTTGATTTTGGAGCAGAGGTTGAATTATTCTAGGATGTGGGGTTTTGGGTATGTTTTTGTTTTGTTGTTTTTAAGAAACTTTGGAGAGTAATACATTCCGTGTATTTAATTAAGCATGCAGTTTTGTTTGTTTAATTTTTATTTAAAAAAAAAAGAATGCTGCATTTATCAGCTGAAGGAAAGGCCTTAGCTAATCATCTTCTCTGACAATCAGCAAGACCCTTGGGAACTTTTCTTCTAGGTAATATTAGAATTTTCAGTTGAGTTATTGTTTCATGCCACTTTTCTTGGTTCTGGTAGAGGAGAAATGCTCAGCTCACCATAAGCAATCGGCCTGGCTATTTTGGGACACTTATAAAGTTGTTAGTGACATCGGTTATGCAGCATTCAAGAAAAGGCCAATTTTGGGCAATAATTTAAAAAGTATGATGATGATGTCATAAAATCTATTTAAGAGAATAAATACCGTTTTAAGGATTTGACAAATAAATGCAAAGTCCAAGTACTCTATTCTATTAAGTGTATTTCTCTGGTTAAGATCTCAAAAATAATCCAAAGATATTCAGAATATATTGTAAGTAATTTAGGGTTAACTTTATAATGCATCTTATAACTATTTCAAATGTTTAATATATTTCTGTTGCCATTAGTTTGTTTCTTATCTTCATATGCTACCAGTTTGCTCAAGGAGTTCTGATGTTGTCCAATTGAGATTCGCTAACATATATTTTTAAATATATGAAACTAAGCAGACTTTTACAAGATTTTACTACTAAATTGTATGAAAGAATATGCTTGATTAATTTCCTATCTTGTACTTATATTAAAAATTGATTTAGACCTTTATGAGATATGTGGAATACTGGTCTTTGTGGGTATTCTTTCCTGCTGGCTTTTACTTTTAAAAAAATGTTCATTGTAAAGAAAGGAGTTTCTTGGAAAATTTATGCTCCCAGGCAGAAAATCCTTTCATAATGTGGTGGTGGAATCCTGCCACCTAGTGAAAAATTCAAACATGAAGACTAAAGCATAAAACAAGAGAAGAAAAGGAGAATTTTTAGAACAGGAAAATTTTTCAGAGGTTTCCAGTTCAATCCCCTAATTTTAAATAAGGAAAAAGCCCAGAGGGCCTAAGTAATTTGCTTCAAGTTCTCAGATATGAACTGGCAAAGTGATTGAAAGATACAGAAAGGTGGTTTCATAATGAGTCAACATCAGATCAAATATTAATGCCTGATTCAGTGTATGCAGAATTCATGAGACTGAAGCGGACTTGTTCTTAGTCTAGAATAGCAGTTGGCTGGGTCCCTGTTACTAAGATTTGGGTTCTAATCCCAGCTCTGATCTAAATTACAGTCTGGCCTGACAAATCTCTCAACCTTTATGTCTCATCTGTCCTTTGTGTGTGTGTGTGTGTGTGTGTATGTGTAGAGAGAGAGAGAGAAGGACTGAGATTTTGTGGGGCATGGAGAAAATTAAACTGCACTATATAATCACTGAGGTTCTGTCTTGCTTGAATATTCTACAGTCCTAATGGCATACAGACTGAATTGCCTATTATTGGAAATTTGGGGACAGAAATGACTAGAGGCTGTTTTTCTCTGGTGGCTCTTTCGTGGCCAGACTATAAGAACAGAATAGGCTGTGGGGTTTCCCTAAATTCTCAGTGCACCACTTTCAAAGTGGAATCACCTTCTGGTGATTCTTTGCAGAACTGAAACAAATTGGTAGTGAGGCTGCCGTAGAGGCATTTCATTGCTGATGGTATCTCTATGGCCAGGATGCGGAGAGGCCATTAGGCCTCTCTCTGTCAAATCATTCAGTCCTGCACTCCCCCCAAATCATCTTTCTTAAAATACCCAAGCAACATATTTGTGTCTTTTAAAAGGTCATTAGTAAAGCATCTTGCTGTTTGCCTAAATTTTCTAGTTGTGATACTTTAAAGTTACAGATTTTAAAATATCGTTATTATAGCATCTGATTGTTAGCCATAATTCTTGTGTGTGTGTATGTGTGTGTGTGTGACAGAGAGAGAGAGAGAGGAATCTATAGCCTACCTTTTTTTCATATGTTAAAAAGGATAATAGCTAGAGAGTCCTTTCAAGGAAAAAATCTCTAGATTATTATGGCAGTGCCCATTTTAGTCTATTTTTTAAAAAATTCTAACATGTTCAATTTCTTATACTAACATTATTTGTTCTAGAAAACCCTTGAAACAAAGTGGTTTTTACTTTCTATGTTATCAAGGCCGCAGCCTCACTGGGTTCTTTTTTTTTTTTCGATTTAAAACATTAAGTCATCTTGATTCCAGGAATGGTCTCTCATTGAGTTCAAGGTGAAATGAGTGTTAATGGACATAGATTTTTCCTTCCCTAAGGACTGTGACAACTTATTAGGGCCAAATCACCTTCAAGTAGAAGATCCAGGGGCAAGAGGCAGAAAGGCTGGGTAGGGTGGGAGCTGGCAAATGAAATGCTCACAGTTTCAGCTCGCAAAGGATTAGAGAATTGAAGAAAATAAATATTTCTGAAGAAAATAAAATTTCAACCAGTGCTTGAACCATGCCGCTTAAAGTAGTTATTCTACAAAGCTTTGTTTTTGTTTTCTAAAGACAAAAACAAAAAATCTGACTTGTGAAATATCTAGTGTTTAAATTTTTCATAGTTTTGTGTACAATGAAAATCTAGCAAGCTGAAATAGCAAAGACAGGTTGGTTTAATGTTATCAAGAACGATCAGAAATCAAATACCTTTGTAATTCCTAATAAATCTCCTTCTCAGGACATGTTTAGTCACTTTTGAGAAATGTTCAAACATCTTAAGTTTTTGGCTGCTTGGTGGAACTGTAAGCAAACCCAACTTTTAAAGATCACTAACAGGAATATTAATAAACAAAACTTTTCATTAACGTTGAAGCTCAAGGCCATTATATAAAATTCTGTTTTGTTTTCAAGTGGAAACTGAACTTTTAGAAGGTTCAAATAACCGGTTAAATTAACCTAGTTTTTAAATGTTTATGAATCTTTTCATTTATATTCCAAATATATGTGATAGGAAGCAAACATTTCTAATACACAATTATGGGTTAGTCATTCTTCAAAGTATATTTTCAAGCAATCATTCACAGAAACAGATTTATCCAGACATAATCACAACATAAAGCCCCTCTGTGGGTATGCAGTGTAGCTGTCCTTATAAACATATTTCAGCACTTTTACTTCACAAACTGTTTCTTGGGACATGTACTTTCTTGGCGATGTCTCTGGACGTACTCTTGGCCCATTACTTAAAACAACCTTCTGATTAAGAAGAGGGGAGAAAATTTTCTTTTAAAAACAAGTCTTATATGAATTTCAGAAATGTTTCTTATTTTGAAAATGATGAACAAAATATTTCCTATTTTGAAAATGATAAAGAAATGTCAGATTGTTTATCCTTTGCATTTTTAATATAGTTAGAAATGTATTCTTTGTTCAGATCATATAAACTACTATACTTATCTCCTATTGAATCCATTTTTAATTCAAATTTCAAATAGCTATTAAAATTGAAATGGCAAAGTACAGCCATTATTTCATGAGGAGAAGCAGCTTTGATGATTATTACTGTATATGGTCTTTTTAACTTGGAATAAAAATGTATTATTTAGACCACATGCATTTCAAATAATATAATTCTTACCCTTAATACAATCAATGAGGTTTCTAAAATGCTTCAACTAGAATAATTCTAGAAGCAGTTATTTCTACAGGGAATAAACAAAAAAAACTAATGTGTTTGAATGTATACATCTGAGGATAAAATTTCCTTATCATATGGAAAGCTGGTAACATCTATATTAGAAAATAAAGATGATCACAACTTTTTTTTGATTTGTTAGCATTTTCTAGAAATTCTAAATACAGATAAATTTATAGAATTTAATACAGACTAGTTAATTTTATTTAGCAGATGTTATAGAAAAATCCTATTTTGGAATTGCACGTTTTAAGACAGATCACTGTTGAAAGACGACAATGAGGTAAAATATTGACCACGTGTGAACTTTGTCATTATCTGGACGTGGTAGATACGTGTCTTGCGCTCATACCCTCCCATGTGCCAGGAAACGCTCCAAGTGCTAGGAAACATTCCAAGTACTTTTCAAGTATTATCTCTTCAAATGCTTCCCCAAACCTACGAAGTAGCCAGGAAAATATTCTCATTTTAGAGACAAGGAAATCGTGGCAAAGTTACTTGCCAAAAGTTAAGCTATAAAAAATGGTGGGATTTGATTTCAGCTCTGACTCTCAGCAGTAGCATGCTGCTTCTCCTCCCTTATTAGTGGAACGGGGCATCTGAGATGGTAAAGGTGGTCCACAAAGGGGAGTTTACACACAAAAAAAATGCCATTATTTGTGCCTGACTCTGATGTTATTGGTCTAGAGTGTGTCCTGGGCATTGGAATTTGTAACACTCCAAAGGTAATTCTGACGTTGTCAAGATTCAGAACCACTGTTGAAGAAAGTTGAGGCCAGATATGTCCCCACAGAGCTTACTGAGGGATGGAATGATCTGTCCTTCCACAACTTCCCCATTACTCTTTACCCAGTAGATATAAGAGGAGGATCTCAGAGAGGCCAAGAATTGTCCATGCCCACGGCTTGTGAGTAGGTCACAATTGGTGGTGGGAGAATTCTCCTTTTGCAATGTCAAGATGAATGCATGGGCTTGGGGGAAGAAAGGAAGTGTTGGGAAGCTTCAAAATGATCATTTTGAAGGGTGGGGTGTCTGCAAGAAGGAGAGACTGGCAATTTATTCCCTTGTAAGACATTTTTCAGCAGACTTGCTGCACTGCCTAGTGCCTATGTGAACAGGGAGAAAACCAAACTTGAGAAAGCTGGAGGGAGCAGGAGGTGGATAAGGAAGAGGAGAAAAAGAAAAAAGAGGAGGATAAGAAACAGAAATATATATATCTATCTCCATATATATATGGAGAGAGAGAGAGCGAGAGAGAATGAATGAACAAGAGTCTGCATTTCCATTTGGCCAGGGAACGATAAGTGAGCAACTCACTGGGGTCTCAGCTGGGGTATAGAAGAGACTGAGCAGGAGTCTAATTTCTCATGTTAGGGGACTGTGCAGTATTGACATATATATTATACTTAACTGGATAATGTTTGCATTATTTTTTTCTTGGTCATTTTTTTTCCCATTTTGCCATGTAACATGGCAATATTTTTAGAAGACAAAATAACTTCTAAAATAATTTCATCTCCCTGTATCAGTTGCTAAGTGCTCAAGAATATAAGCTAATTTACATATTTGGCTAAAAATATTTCACGTATATATTTTAAATGTTTCCAAGAGTGTTAACACACATTACTTCCTTTGATACAACACTATCAGCAGATAGGTTGGTAATGTTTTATTCTCAGTTAATAAATTAAAAAAAATTATTTGCAAAAAAAAATTTAATTAAGCTGTCCAAAGTCAATGTTATTTCTTCCTGTCTGCTAGCAAGAATATGAGGCCACTTTCCTACCTCAGCTTGGATAAAGAGAACAGGCTATTACTTAGTATTGTTGAATATTGCTGAGACTTAATATGGTGTTTGTATGAAATATAATCCCACCAAATCTAAGACTTACTCCTCAAAAACATTTATAATGAATAATTATAATGGCCCTGAGGAAAAGGATTCCAGGAAATATATCTCCAAGCTAATATGTAGTAGGAGAAAGACTGGGCAAGGTAACCGGCTTACTTTTAAATAAACCTGAAAATGTATGGACTCCAAGATGTTTAGTATATCTACTCTAAAGGATTCATGATGAAACCAAATGCCATGGGGCGTTTGTGAAAAAAAAAAATGGAGAATTTCTGAATCAGCTCATTAAACAATCTTTGGGGTATACACCTTCATGAAGTTAAAAATCTCATCTGAGAAATTAAATAACTTTTGTTCTTTGGGAGATTGTTTTATAGTATCAAATTACCTTGGACACTTCATGTTTCTGACTTATTTACCATTCTTTTCCTCTTATTAAAAAGCAGATATGGCCAGATTTTCAACAAACTACGTCTTCAAACTGAGAATTCCATTGGCATGAGACCAGTCATTGAAGAGATTAGCTGTAATTTGGTGTTATTATGGGCTGGATGTAGTTTTCCTTCTCTAGAATATAAATCTGCTGGGTTTCAGATGGATTTACTAAAAATGCATAAACTAACCATTTGAAACAATGTAAATGAAAGATTGTTTCTTTAGATGATATAACAAGCAATGCTTTTGTATCCTATTCTCCCATGACTAGCTTCTCTACCTTTATTTGGAAGCAGTGCAGCCACTCAACTGATAAAACAATGAAATGGGTGAGTTTTCCTGACCAGAACTGCAGTTTTACATTGTATCTGATTCAACCTAAGCAACCCCCCGTCACCCCTCTTCCTTCATCCCCTTTATCAACACCCACCTGACTTGAATTTCACCTTATTAGTACACAGTACCCTCCACTCCTGCCTAAGAAATTTATAATAATGGTAAATGGTTGTCATTTGTCCTCAAACATCTTATTGCCTTTCACAGTGGCCTTTTGGAGATAATTTTTAAATTTTTTTTAAATATCAAAAAACACCAAACAAACGCAAACATTCTTATTTTGATCATTTTTTTGAGATAATTTTATTTAACAAAAGCTTATTGTTATGTTAGGGGAACGGGGAAGGGCACTGCAACTTGAGCTGTGGAAGCTGTGTCGCCCCTCCCAATACGGCTTCCAGAAGGAAGAAGTGAACCCTAGGATAAAAGCGCGTGCAAAACCCACCTGACCCCCTGCTTAAAAACCGCGCGCGAGGACCCAGGCGCGGACTCACCTCTCTCCACCTTGGGTTGGGTGAGCTCTGCCCGGGAGCGCAGCAATAAAGCACGCTCACTTTAAATTTCCTGGTCTTCTTTCTTTCTTTCTCACCCTCTTGCCTCCTAAACCTTTCACTTATATAATCTGAACTACAGGCCAGGCACTCCTAAAATCATCTTTGAAATATAACGAGAGAGCCCTGTGAGCTTAACCCCACTACACATCCCCATTTCAGAGATCAGAGAAGTTCAGTCATTTGCCCAAGCCACGTGGGTAGTAACAGTCAGAACTGGAATTAACACACAACGTTTGGCTGTAGGGTTTGTGTTCCAAGCTCTTACCCATGACGCGTTTGAATCTAGAGTAATTTAAATCACCAGCTAAGATGGGAGGAAGGCATGGTAACAGGTCATGATGAAGAGAGATTTGTGGTCCCTTAAACCCGACCTGCTTTTCCTGTCCTGTAATTTCACCTGTTTCAAATAGTGCCACATCATTTTGCCTGAAACTTGGTTTATTTTCAGAACAGATAATTTAGGAAATGACACAGAAACAGACTAGAAATATTCATAATTCTGTCCTTGGAAAGACAGATTTTCAGTGATTATCTTCTTGCAAGATTTCCTGTGTTGTCTCAAAAAAAATATGGCTTGCGATTTCATTTTTGAAATAAAAGAAGCAAAGTTTCTAGCAGTTGAACAGCTTTTGAGAATGTTCTCATGCCATTCAAGACATACTAAAGGGTTACAAAATTAGTGCATGTAGATGGCGGCCTGAACCCCGGCCTCCTGCCTCCTGGATAGCTCTTACTCTCCTCCCCTTACGCACGGGATGCCTACTCCTGCTGCCTCAGGTCGGGCCCTCAGTGGTCTGTCTTTTAGATGACTACGTTGGCCTTCAGCTTGTCTCTCTGCTTTTGGTTTCACATTTCTCAGGTTCATGCTACAGAGAGAGCCAGGGAGATGTTTCTAAATCACCAGTTATATCGCTGCTTAAAATACTCCAGTCTCTGCATCACCATGATCAAAATAACCCCAGCTTTTCTCTGTCTTATTATGTACTGACAATGCTAAGCACTTCCTGGCTGATTCCACTCATGATGGCCCTGTTACCCTTTTTTTTTTTTCACAGTTGAGGAAACTGAGAAGTTAAGTAAATAACCTAAGATGATACAGCTAAATAAATGGCAGCTCTAGGACAGAAGCCAATGGGACGCCAAAGCCCATGTTCTCAGCTGCCAGCCTGCTCTGGGGCTTGTTCACAGCTCACAGTCCCAGTGAGGAACACAAAGCCCTCCACGATCTGCCCCATCAAACTGTCAAGCCCCTTCTCTTGCCACTCCCCTTAATATTCTGTGTGTTTGTTTGTTTGGTTTTTTTTTTTGGCATGGGCAGGCTCCAGGAATCGAACCTGGGTCTTCGGCATGGCAGGTGAGAATTCTGCCACTGAGCCATCATTGCACCGCCCTCCCCTCAGTATTCATTTAGCCATTTGAAAATATTAACAGTTCTCTCACAGCACTGTGCTTTCCTTGTTTCCAAGACTTCATCCATGCTGTCTCCTCAGCTGGAGTACTCTTCCACCTCGTTCCCCAGCACCCACCTTAATATGTTTGAAGACATTTTACTCTGGAAGACTCAGCTCAAAGTCAGTTCTAAGGGAGGGTTGGCTCCATTCTTTAGTCGGGGGCAGGTACTTGCTTTTGCACGAGCTGGGGTCACACACAGCTTTCAGTAGCACTCCACATGCTTTGCTGCTTATGATTGCAACTTTGCTCATGTGCGTTTCCTCTGTTAGACCAGTGGTGTCCAAAATGCTTTGATTGTGCCCCCTTAAGTAAAAAAATTTTGAGCATATTCCATGTATCATATATATGGAGGTGAATTATATTTGTGTACCTCTATGCTAATATTTTATGTATGGTATACAACATACCAAAAAGTAAAGACAAATTTAAAAAATAAGATGAAGATGAAATAAACAATATTTTTAAAACTAACTTTTATTTCACTTTATTAAAAAACAAAAAGTCTTTTTACTCTCATTGATGAAAGGCTTTATAGTAAGAATTGACAGACTGTGGATTTGAGAGTTATGATTTTGCATGACACAATTATTTAAAGGTCTAGTGAAATTTTAATTTATTTCATTACTTGAATTTAATCCTGTCATGGCTGAAAAAGATAACCTCATATATGGGGTTGATGAAGTGAATCATTTAATGATTTTCATTTTTATTCTCATTAATCAATAATGCAAATGTTTTTTATTGCAGAATTGGCCAGTAGATTTCCTTATTCCCTGATGGCCATCCTTTGTTCTTACAAACTAATTGGAATAGAGGCATTTTTATATTTTAGTGTTGAAATATCACTAGCACTTTTTATTAGAAACATGAAATTATTTTTTCTAGTTAAGTGTGCAAATATGTTATTTGAAAGAATAACACATATATCGTTTTCAACTAGAAAAAAGTCACATAATGTTAGAAACAGTTTCAATAACTCTTTAAAACCTTCCCTTTGTTTCTTGCATTTATTAGAAGAAAGTTGCTTTTAAAGCATTTCATTGTTAGAATATCACTTTTGTATTGGAGGGGGACATATTATGTTTATTGTTCTAAAATACATACCAGATAACCAATAACTAAGAGCCAGCTGTCATCACAGAAACGATAGACAAATTTGGAACATTGATTTATTTGTAAAATAAACCATGAAACATCCTCAAGTTCTAAACTCTTTTAAGAACTTGCAGGAGATACTAGTGAACCTTAATAGTACAAATTTCTGTTTCATACAGAAGGTCTTCCTGGCCACTCCCTATAACATTGCATATATGTTATACTTTATGTATATATAATATATATATAATATAATATATTTTAAAGGTGTGTTTCTACAAAATTAAGTGTACTGAGGGCATCTTGCAGCACTTTTTTGCACTGCTACCATTTTTTTTTTTGATGCATTTGCTAGCCTACAAACAATGTACTGAATGAATTTTAAATGAGGCACATCCATAACTTTACCCTGGAAACTTTTTGTTACTTCCTATTAAAGCAGCCGCTATATCAATGGTTTTATTTGTACATTTTTCCCATAAATTGCTTTTTAAAAATTAAAGACTCTTTATATACTGTTGAAAACGTATGTCCTCTGATATCTTTCCTTATTGGTTCTCACAAAGAGAACCAATTTATTCATTTATTTCAGCATTGAAATAGAATCTAGCAAATATCATAAACTGAGATATGCCAGAAACATGTCTTTTAATCTGACTTTACAGCAAGCCTCCTACAAAATGTAGTTTGTTCTACTATTACTTCTACCAGTTTCCTGACATTTTTCTTTGCATTTTCATCTGTATTTGCTGACAGAAAATATACCTTGCTTTGTTGCATCATTGTAGACATTTGTATTGCATCCGTGAAGAGTAAGAGTTTCATCTAATGATAATGTTTAGATTTTCCTAAACATCATCATTTGGTTTCAGTTCTGTAAAGTTTTAGATTGAGTATTACCTGATTTCAACCATATTTGAAAAAACAAATTTGGATTTTTCATCTTCTGCATGCTTAAGTTCTTAAATATCCTGACAGCTTCACACTATCAGTCGCTATTATTGGGAACACGACAGGGCAAAGTTCCTCCGAAACAATCGTGGATGTAAATCTGTATTCCAAATAATCTTTTTGATAATTTTGAATATTTCACTTACCTGTTGGATCTGATTACACAGGCAAAATTTTTTTTTTGATCTTACAATGTGGCTGTCAAATTTCTGTAGGAATATAGAAAAGGGTCGGCTTTGTGTTGTTCTCCTGTGCTTGAAATGTAAATATTGTATTTATAGTTCGTTGAATGACATTTTAAGCTTGCATCGTTTTGTGAGAATTGATTTCGTTACAACTAGATAATAGTATGGAAATCCGCTTAACCGAGCCCAGTAAAATATTACCTCTTGCAGTGTGCTGAGAGACAAGGAGAGTGTGAGGGCTCCTCTGTCCCCTCCCCCTTGCTGGCAGTGTCCCTGTCCAGTGAGGTCACCTCAAGCGCCTTAGGAAATGCATAACCGTCTGACCCGCGGACAGGACTGGGCCAGGATGCTAGCGTCAGTCCGTTTATTAAGGTAGATTAAATGTTAACACTCATTTCCTTCTCTTTTTTTGCATGAAAACGAAAGTATGTAGAAGTTCCCACTGTCTGGGCAGATATATGGGGGAAGAGCCTGGCAGGCACAGGGCACAGGTACAAAAGCACTAAGAAAAAAATGTATCAGGCAAGTTCAGGGACCAGTAAAGAAGCCAGTGCAGCTGGCACGTATTTCCATGAGAAATGGTTATAAGTCCACTCTTTCACAGTGATAAAATGAAAACCTCTCTCCAGGGAACCCTGACTGGGGGGTTATTTTCCCATCGTTAAATGATTAACATGCTAGTCCTAGGAGAACAACTTTGAACTGTGCTGTTTCTATTTCTTCTTCGTCCGTTTCGGCTTTTCGTAATGAACAGCCTACTGACCCATCTCTAGAACACTTTATTTAAATGAATAATCACCACCACCTCTAACATAAAAATCTGGTTACATGTAATATTAAAGTAATCTTTCCTCTTCCCCTGACATTGATTCTCCCATCGAGAGAAGAAGAATTTAAGGAGTGTTGAGAATTTGATACATACATCCTGTTTATTTTGTCTTCACTGTCAGGCCTGGAGTAAAGAAGGACTTTTATTATATTTTCTAGTGTTTCTTAACTTCAGTTCTCCTCCAAAGAAGAAATTATCTTATTTAGCTATTGTTTGGAAACAGACCTAATGAAATGATAAAAACGCTTACTGTATAGTTTTGAACAGTTTTTCTGAGCCTCACTTACCTCACCTGTAAAATGGGATTTGGTGTCACGATATTGCTGTTTTTGTAAGTAAAAATTGTTTGAGTATTACCCAGTTTTATGGGTGCGGAATCTGGGACCCAAAGAACCAGGTAATAATGTATGTCTTCCAATCCTTTGTAAGGATTGTATATCAAAAGCTTGGCAAATAGTAAGTATGAAGTAAAGGAGTGTGTTGTCATCATTTTTATTTTAATATTAATAAGAAGTAATTGACGTGTACTCGAGTCCTGTTTTCTTTAGAAATTAAAAAAAAGGAGTAAACCAATTCCTTGTACTCACGATAGGCAAATGAAAATTAAGAGCATAAAAGCCAAATAGAACAATTTGTGATGGTTCTATTTTATCCAGTTTAAATTTTCATTTTTGATAAATGATATTGCATTTCTTTGTTATACAGTTTAGTCAACGAGCCATTACATTGTATATTTCATGTCAAATAAAATGAGATGATTGTCCTGCTTAAAAATAGGATAGATTTTTTAAAATGAAATACCTCAAGCTATAAAGAATCAATTGCGTATAATTCTGTTGCACTCCAATTAGAGCGAGCGGATTCAGAATGGCTACTTGTGACTCGTTCAATCATTTTGGTGTTTATGACTCAGTTTCCTCATTTGTAAAATGTGGGTTGTGATAGCACTCCTCTCCAAGGATTGTTCTCAGGGTTAGAAATTATACATGCAAACTGTTTTACACATAGGAAATATTCCAGGGTTGTTAAAATTTACTACTATCATGTTTGTGGTTATTCTAATTTTATTTAACCAACGTTTATGAAATTGAAGTCTTATCTGCTGTCCACCATGCAGTACTTTTGTGGGACTCAGATCTGTGTCGCTGAAAGGGCTCCTGCTGTGGTGGGGTACCCTCCCTGTGAGGTGGTGCTTAATGGTTTCAGAATGCTGCCTCCCACTCAATGAATAACTCGCCCCCCTCCTTTTAATTGGAAACAACATATGGAAATCATCACAAAGAGAAGGAATAATTTAAATGCTTTGAAAATATAAAAGAAAATAAGTTGTTCCTGGTAAGTAAATATAGGACACTGATCTCTGAATAGACAGGAAAGTTCTGTTGCAGGGCCTTTGGCAAAAGCTAATGAGCATTTCATCTCCTCCCCTCCCCACGCCCCCGCACTCTTGCCTTCTAAATTAGAAGTTAGTACTATATAAGGTTGCTTGCTCTAAGTAAGTGATAATGCATTAAACAACATGGTGGTTTTTGTTGTGGTGGTTGTTTTGGTTTGTTTTTAGCTTTTTCAAACAGCGGTAGGTTATCATCATCAGTCAAGATCAAGCTAGGGGATGCAAGGGTAGTTCAGCAGTCGAATTCTCGCCTGCCATGCTGGGGACCCAGGTTCGATTCCCAGCCCATGCACTTCCCAAAAAAACAAACAAGCAAGAACAAACAAAAATTCAACAAATGGTGCTGCAATAACAGGATCCTCACGTGGAAAAATAATGAAATGTGACCCCGCCATACAGCATACAAAAAAAAAAAAAAGA
The DNA here is from genome assembly GCA_004026745.1 of Myrmecophaga tridactyla. Lineage (NCBI taxonomy): Eukaryota > Metazoa > Chordata > Mammalia > Pilosa > Myrmecophagidae > Myrmecophaga > Myrmecophaga tridactyla. The sequence continues at coordinate 29,960 of PVIY010004706.1, forward strand.
AGAAGAAGAAGAAAGAAAAATATCAAGCTTAAATGAGAAATGAAATCTGTAAAATGTTTAGGCCTTCACAGTCAGATCATACTGTAGCAGTCACCTTCATGATTTTTTTCTTTCATGAAAGCATAACATTTCCGAATGGATGATGCTCAGCATGACTGATATTGGATTGAATTGTGCAAATATTATATTACATTTATTGGCTGCTGCAGAGAGGTCAAAATGCAGTGATCCATTTTCAGTTCTCCAATCTTTTGGCTGTCTGCCTGCCAGATGGGGAAATGTTGGGCTGGACAATTTCATGCTGAAGCAGAGCTGCAGTCAGGGAGAGGAAGCTCATCACTCCGTCCTCCCCTTCCTGCCTCCTGGGCGGAAACGACCACGTTGAGTAAGCTATAGATCCACTTCTGAGAATAGACACAAATTTGATTAAAGATCAAATTATGTTATTAATTCTATTAATTTCCTATTACCTTCAAGTAACTCTCACTCTCTCCTGTGCTTCTCTTTTTGAGAAGGAAAATTCCTTCTTCTCTGTCCCTTTCTCTTAATTCTCATTCTTTATCTATTTCTTTTCATGCCTCTCTTTTCACCATAACTTCTTAGCAGCATCATATCTGAAGGCCTGTTGTTGAGTTTACCTGCAAAAGAAGTAATACCTAGTGTGTGTGTGTGAAAAAGAGAGAGAGAGAGATAGAGCGAGAGAGAGAGAGAATGGAAATGAGAATGAATATAGGAAGTTCTGCTCTTTCTTAATTGGTTTTCAAGGAAAAGCAACAGCATGTTAGCTCTTTCAGTTGAGGGATAAGGCTAACTAGTAAAGAAAGTTATTTTTTCCTTACAGACAAAGTTGCTTTTTCCAGTGGCGTGTCTGAACAATCCAGCAATTCACGCATATAAACCTCTTTGCTTGGGTTTAAGGCCCTTTACCTCTTTTAACTGTGTGGTATCTTCCCATTCCCAAGCACATACATGCACACACGTGCACACACGTGCACACACGCGCACACACGCGCCACACGCGCACACACATGTCTTTCCAGTCTGGGCAGAGTGCTTCTTCCAGTGAGACTGTTCTCATTTTCTCCTGAACACGCCGATTCTCCTCCTGGCTCTCTGTGACTTTGCCCATGTTCTTTTCTGAAAAGGAATGTTCTGTGTATTTCTCCTGTGCGCATAGTAGGTAAGCAGTAAAGACTATTATTTTTAACTGATTGATTAGTTCCTCTTTTTAATTTAGTAGGGGATAAAACTGCATTTGATCAAAACAGTATACATTTTTTTGGAGATGTTCGTAAACTTCACTGGAACCTTTGAAGATGAAAATACGAAGTTTACAACCTACAGCAAAGGCAAGTGGGAGCCTAAAGATGACTATGCAGCAAGATGGGAGAAGAGAATGGAAGACAGGAGAAGGGGATCAGCAGTGGCAGGGACTGAGTCGTGTAGCACAAGCCAGAACAAGAACAAGTTTACATTAGACATTAAGGTTCTAACAAACTAAAACTCTTAACATAGCCTCCAGTGCTGTGGAGCCAAGCTGACAAGTTTAACTCCTGTCCACAGTATGCCTTCCTATTTTGGATTTAAACAAGTACTGTAACAGCTAATGTTATAGTATAGCGACTTATTTTCTGTTGGCACTTCTAGCTAAAAAGTTTGCATTTTTTCCACACGTATATTGTCCTCCTGCATATAATGATTGCCTTGATTCATATAATGACATTTCTGTCCTTATAATAAATAATTCCTGAATAGCCTTAATGACTCTTTATGGGCTTTCATTGGTGGCAAACTGCATCACGAACTTAAATCTGTATTTTATTACATTTTAATGCAATTTTATTGATATATATTATATATTCACATGCCATATAATCATCCAAAGTTTACTATTGATAGTTCACAGAATCATCATGCAGCTGTGCATTCATCATCACACTGATTTTCAGTATTTTCATTACTCACCCCAAAATAAAAATAAGAATAAATTACAAATAAGAAGAACACCAAAACATCCCATACGCCTCATACCCCCTATTATTTATTTATTTTCTGTCTTTATTTTCCCACTCATCTGCCCATACACTCAATAAGGGAGCATCAGTCATATGTTTTTTTTCACAATCACAAGGTCACACCTTAAAAGCTCTGTGGTTATTCAGTCATCTTCAAGAATCAGGCTGTTGGGTTACAGGTCAACAGTATCAGGTATTTCCCCCTAGCTACTCCACTCCAAAAGCTAAAAAGGGATCATCTATATATGGCATAAAAATAACCTCCAGAATGACCTCTCGACTCTATTTGAAATCTCTCAACCACTGAACCTTTATTTTGTTTCATTTCTCTTCCCCCTTTCAGTCAAGAAGGCTTTCTCCATCCACACTGCCAGGGCCAAGCTCATCTCCAGAGACCCCTGTCCTATGTTGCCAAGGAGATTTACAGCCCTGGGAGTCATGTCCCACATAGTGGGGGAGGGCAGTGAGTTTACTTGCTAAGAGAGCGAGGCCACATCTGAGCAACAAAAGAGGTTCTCTGGGGGTGGGTCTTAGGCATAATCATAAGTAGGCTTAGCTTCTTCTGCTGCTTTTATTTTTAAAGAGCAATTCATTTAAAAGGCAATTACTGCATGGCATATATGTTTTAATGTGTATCTTTATGTCTTTATTTGATATTATATAGTAACAAGAAATGAATCCAGGGAATTAAAAAACCTGTATTCAGGCATGAGTTTGATATGATTTCACTTTGTGACCATAACTACTGCTGGGGAAATTACAGACACACATTAAAGGGCCATCTTCCAGCCCTTGTCCCCCTTCCCCTCTTCTATTATGCTGTCTCCATTCCACGACCTGGGGGAGATATTAAGTCTAATTAAAAGGCCTGACTAGACCCTAACCCTAGATGCTGGAAACTGGGTTAAGCAACCCCAGATGCTAATCAAGGCAGGAATTTTCAGTGGGGGGCCTTCACGCCCTGGCGTGAACAAATACCACGCTCAAACACTATGGTTTTTCTTTCTTCCCTGACAAGAAGTGGACATGAGGAGCTCCAACTACTGACCTGGACCTGAGCCATTTTGGCCACCCCAGGAAACTGGCCACAATGGGACCTCTTCCCCAGCTCTCTTAGACCCTTTGTGCTGTGTAAGTAATTAAGCAGTCATTTGTTGAAGATTTCTGTTGTGCTCTGAACCTGTTATTCCCATGATGTATCATGCAACAGCATTCTGACAACTGTGTCACTAAAACTATATAGTTTTGAATTTTTTTATCAAATGAAAGATTTAGAATGGATGATTTTAAGATTCTTTTTTGCTAGAGTCAATTTTAAATTAAAAAGTTATTTAGTGAAAGAATATGGCCAGGGATGGTTGTATTTTCTCTATTAACCTTAAAAATTAAAAAAACTTTTCTGAAAAGAACAATTCTATATGCACCATTTTATGGGAATTTTATTTGCATTTCTCCAAACTATAATTTACAGTATATATTTGTCTAAAATTTTTTAAAAAGAAAGCAAAACTCCTCAAACTGGTACCAATTTAATGCGCACTTTCACTAGATATTCCTCTTTTTGTGCTCAAAATTATACTGTAGTGAATTACTACTGAATTCAACATTTTCTAATGATTTTTATTTTTTAAATACTTGATTCTTCCCCTTTATAATTTTCCAAATAACAGAGTGGTTCCCCAGCATATTTAAAGGTGAACAATATGTGTTTTAATATTTGAGTCCACGGATTTAAATATGCTTGATGTTTTAATAAATCAAACTTTACTCAACCTCTGGATTCAACCTGATTTACAGCTTTTAAATTTTATTCTCCTTCACCTACTAGAAATCTCGAGAAACAATGGATATAGATCATCTCATAAAGTAAAGCCACTCATTTCCTTTATTAAAGTTGGTGCAATATTCTGACCATTCTAATTTGATGGGGAAGGGAAAAGAGATAATTCTTCATCTGTTTCTTAAACTCCTCTTGTTTGGGTAAGATGTGTCAAAGAGAAAAGAAGAGTCTTTGGTTTACTTGACTTGATTAATCAAATGCAGCATCTTAAGTGCTGTATTTTAAATCAAATCATGGCTCTATACCAGAAATGGATTCTTTAAGTTCTATATGTAAAAAGTTAAAATAGCTAGAATTTAAAAATGAATTTAAATCAATAAAAATAACACATTCCCACTGTAAAAATGATTCAAACATTACAGAAAAGCACAAAAATTATTCAACATCTTACTATCCAGAATAACTCACCATTATCATAAAAAACTTCTGTAATGTTCAGAAAAAAAATGCAGAAAGTACAGAGTTCCCAAATACCATCCCACAATTTTCCCTATTATTAAAACTTTGCATTAGTGTGGTAACTTTGTCATAATTGATAGAACAATATCATCATGATTATACTATTACTTATAGCCTATAGTTAACCTCCAAGTTCACTCTTTGTGTTGTACAGTTGTACAGTTTATAAAAATCTTTCATTCTGTTAACATATATGGAACCTAAAGTTTTCCTTATTAACTACATATAAATATAAAATTCAGTGCTGTTCAGTAAAACACACCGTTGTGCTACCATCACCACCACCCATTACCAAAATTTTTCATCACAACAAACATAAACTCTGTTCCAGTTAACATTTACTCCTTATTCTCTATCTGTACACTGGCACTGGTAACCTGTATTCTTGTTTCTGAGTCTATGAATTTGTTTATTCTAATTATTTCATATAAGTGAGATTATACAATATTTCATTCAACATCTTATCTTCAAGGTTCATCCCTGTTGTTGCATGTATAAAAGTTTCATTCCTTTTTACAGCTGAATAATATTCCATTGTATGTATGTGCCATATTTTGTTTATCCATTCATCAGCTGATAGACACTTGGGCTGCTTCTATCTTTTGATAACTGTGAATAATACTGTTAAGAACATCAGCATACAAATATTTGTTTGAGTCCCTGCTTTCAGTTCTTTTGGGTATAGACCTAGAAGAAGGATTGCTGGTCATACAGTGATTTTATACTTTGCTTTCTGAGGAACTACCAAACTGTTTTTCGCAACAGTTGCACCATTTTACCTTCCTATCAACAATGAATGAGTGTTTCTATTTCTTTACATCCTCTCCAACACTTGTTAGTTTCTATTTTTTTAATAGTAGCTATTTTAGTGGATATAAAATGGTATTTCATTGTGGTTTTGATTTGCATTTCCCTGATGGCCAATGGCTTTGAGCATCTTTTCATGTATTTATTGGCCATTTGTACATTTCTTTTGGGGAAATGTCTACTCAGATCTCTTGCCCATTTTTGATTGGGTTGTTTGTCTTTTTTGTTGTTGAGCTGTAGGATATCTTTTTATATTCTGGATATTAAATCCTCATCAGATATGTGTTCTCCAAATATTTTCTCCCATTGTGTAAGTTGTTTTTTCACTTTTCGATAGTCTTTCAATGCACAAAAATTTTACATTTTGACAAAGTCTCAGTTATCTATTTTTTTCTTTGTTGCTTGTGCTTTTGATGTAAAGTTTAAGAAATCATTGCCTAACACACAAGGTCCTGATAATTTCTTCTAAAGATTTTATGGTTTTGTTTCTTATGTTTAGGTCTTTGATCCATTGTGAGTTAATTTTGTATATGGTATGAGGTAGGTATCCTCTTCTTTTGCATATGGATATCCAATTTTTGAGCACTGTTGAAGAGAGTTAATTTTTGTATATGGTGTGATGTAGGTGTCCATCTTATTTTGCATATAGATATTCAATTTTCCAAACACCATTGAAGATATTATGCTTGCTCCACTGAATGGATTTGGCACTCTTGTCAAAATTATCTAGCCATAGATGTGAGGGTTTATTTCTGAACTTTCAATTAAATTCCATTGTTCTAAATGGCTGTACTCATGCTAGTACCAAGCTCTTTTGATTACAGTAGCTTTGTAATAAGTTTTAAAATCAGGAAGTCTGAGTCTTCAACTTCATTCTTCTTTTTCAAGATGCTTTTGGTTATTTGCGGCCCCTTACCCTCCATATAAATTTGTTGACTGACTTTTCCATTTCTGTGAAGAAGGTTGTTGGGATTTTTATTGAGATTGTATTGAGTCTGTAAATTGCTTTGGGTAGAATTAACACTGCAACAGTATTTAGTCTTCCAATCTGTGCCAGTTTGAAAAGGTTTATGTACCCTAGAAAAGCCATGTTTTAATCCTAATTCCATTTTGTAAAGGCAGTTGTTTCTTCTAATCCATATTCAGTACTGTATGTTTGAAACTTTAATTAGATCTTCTCCCTGGCGATATAATTCAATCAAGAGTGGTTGTTAAGCTGGATTAGGCGGAGACATATCTCCACCCATTCCAGGTGGGTCTTGATTAGTTTACTGGAATCCTAGAAAAGGAAACATTTTGGAGAAAGCGGGAGATTCTGAGAGAGCAGAATGTTGTAGCCACGAGAAGCAGAGAGTCCACTAGCCAGCGACCTTTGGAGATGAAGAAGGGAGCTTCATGAAACAGGAAGCCAGGAGAGAAAGCTAGCAGATAACACTATGTTCGCCACATGCTTTTCCAGATAAGAGAGAAACCCTAACTGTGTTCACCATGTGCCTTCTCACTTTAGAGAGAAACCCTTAACTTCATAGGCCTTCTTGAACCAAAGTATCATTCCCTGATTGCCTTAGATTGGACATTTCTATAGACTTGTTTTAATTGGGACATGTTCTCGGCCTTAGAACTGTAAACTAGAAACTTATTAAATTCTCCTTTTTAAAAGCCATTCCATTTCTGGTATATTGCATCCTGGCAACTAGCAAACTAGAACACAATCCATGAAGATGGACTGTCCTTCCATTTATCTAAGTTTTCTTTGATTACTTTTAGCAGTGTTTTGTAGTTTACTTTGTACAAGTCTTTCACCTCCTTGGGTAAATTTATTCCTAAATATCTGATTCTTTTAGTTGCTATTGTAAATGGAATTTTTTCTTGATTTCCTCCTCAGATTGTTCATTACTAGTGTGTAGAAACAGATTTGATTTTTGCATGATAATCTTGTACCCCGACACTTTTCTAAATTCGTTTATTAGCTGTAGTAGCTTTTTGTGGGTTTTTCAGGATTTTTAAAATATAGGATCATGTCATCTATAAATAAGGAAAATTTTACTTCTTTCTTTCCGATTTGGATGCCTTTCATTTATTTTTCTTGCCTTATTGCTTTGGCTAGAACTTCCAGTACAATGTTGAATAAAAGTAGTGACAGTGAGCATCCTTCTATTTTTCCTGATCTTAGAGGGAAAGCATCTAGATTTTTTAACATAGAGAATGATATTAGCTATTGGTTTTTCATAAATGCCCTTTACCATGTTGAGGAAGTTTCCTTCTATGTCTAGTTTTCCAAGTGTTTTTTCAAGAAGGCATGCTGGGTTTTGTCAAATGCTTAATCTGCATCAATTGAGATGATCGTGTGTTATTTCCCCTTCATTTTATTAATGTGGTATATTATATTAATTGATTTTCTTATGTTGAACCACCCCTGCATATCAGAGATATATCCCATATGAATATGATATATAATTCTTTTGTGTTGTCGGAATTCATTTGCTAATATTTTGTTGAGGATAGTGGCATCTATATTCATAATGGATATTGGTCTGTAATTCTCATTTCTTGTGTATCTTCAACTGGTTTTGGTATTTGGGTAATGTTGACCTCACAGAATGAAGTATTCCCTACTCCCCGCTTAAAGTATTAGGAAATATCCCCCCTCCCCCCCCGCTTAATTTTTTTGGAAGAATTTGAGCAGGATTGGAGTTAGTTCTTCTTGGAATATTTGGTATAATTCACCAGTGAAATCATCTGGTCTTAGACTTTTCTTTGCTGGAAGCTTTCCCCCATTTACGGGAATCTGAAAATTCGCTATAATCCTGTGACTTGAACTTTCCCCCACTCCTGGTGTTCTATTATATGTGTTAAACCAGTAATCCCATGGCTTAGGTCACTTTGATTTGGTTGTTTCTTATACTGCTTTGGGAGTCCTCCAGCTGTCTCTGCTTGTAGGACAAGTTCTAGGAGAGCAAGCCAAAGAAGGGTGTCCTGGTTTAGTCTTTCAGGCTGCTCCAAGATATATTGGTATTGACATATATAGGGGTTGCTCTTTTCCCTCTGGAACAAGGCCAGGAACCCACAATGGGAATGCAGACTGGCTCACCACTTTGCAGGGCAGGGATGGTGGAAAGGGCCAGCAAGGGTGCCACGAGCTTCCCCTACCATATTTAAATTGTGTTTCCTTGATTTGGCACTCACCCAGTTACTGCAACCCTTTAAGTATTTTCTGAAATTTTGAGAATCCCTCTCCCAGTTTTTGCTAGCTGTTCAAGGATTTTGTGGAGAAATAGAACGTTTTATGCCACCATCTTGGTCAACCAGAAGTCAGCCATTAAAATTTTTTCAGACCCTTCTCTCTGCATGTACCAACTCACAATCAATTCCATATGGAAAGGATGATACCAAATCTGCTTTCTTTTTTCATTAAATAACATATTGTGGAAATCTTCCCATGTCAACGTGTACCGATTTACATCATGATTTCTAAGTACTGCATAGTATTACATGATATGGATCTATCATAATTTATTTAACTTGCCCCCACTGATGAATAAGTAAGTTATTTATAATTTTCACCATTACAAATACAGCTGAGATGAATATTTACATATATACAAATATATTTGTGTGCTTGTCTGATCTCGAAAAGTAGAATTGCTATTCTGAGGTGTGTTGTATGATAGCTTTCTTAACAAATGTATTTTTTAATTTTTTTCATGTGTGTGTGTGGAAAAACTATATCTGAATTACTTTGGGGCCAACTATTACATATAAAGAGAAAAATTCTTATCATGGGCATTTTACTCATTAAACAGCCCAGTATAGATTTCTTTTTGGCTAACAAAATAAGAAAAAGTCAAGGTTAAATAATATAGATAACCTATTTTCATATTCTGAAGACTTAAAAATATTTATTGTGATTTGTAACTTTAAATTATGTCTTGAAGGAAAATTTTTTGTGGACAAAATCTCATGATTCAGTTCCATTAAATTTCTAGATTGTTTAGGAATAGTTAGGATCTTTATATGATAGTTAGATGTAACAAGGAAGAAAAACACCAGAGATGTATGAAAGAAAAGTGTATTAGTGCTCATGGGTCCTGGGACAGAGAGGAGTGCAGGCCACATGGGGTCATCTGGGGAAACATGTCAGGAGGTAACTTCAACCAGGCACACGGGGAGTAGGTGGTTATAATGGACCTGGGGACTGTGCTTTTATCATGCTGTATTGATGGAGCAGTAATAGTCGGCTAAGGTTGGTAATCGGGGTGTTTGCATTTGACTTTCATGGGAGCATGAACCGAGGTAGGATGTGGGGAGAAGAGTGAAAAGCTGTTCCTCTTGTATTAGCAGGTGTCAGGGTGGTCGCCAAGGGACCTAATGGTGGGCTCTGAGATGCTGAGGCACCATGACAATGCAAAGCCTCTATTTCATTTTAATCATTGCAGTGCAAGGATACAGATTCTGCCTAAAGAGAACCAAATTCTGCCTAAAGAGAACCAGTCTTAAAAGCAATGGACAAGAAGGTATTAATGCCTGGAGAGCCAGCGTTTGCAGCTTTCCATGGAATTATCCAACAGGATAGTCAGGTAAATCAAATTTTAAAAATGTATCAGAAAGAAATAATTAAAAAAATAAAATTCTGGTATGTTTTTAGAGAGGGATGTTAAAATAGACCATGTCCATGATAAGGCCATATCCAAAAGTTTTCTTATGGCTGTCATTGTAGTGTTGCTTCCCTAAAGTTATAGGGTCAGCTTTAAGAGCAAGCCTTTTTTATTTTTATATATTTTTGGTTTGTTTAAGCAAGACATTGTTGAAATTTAGGCCTTATAATGAATTGTATTTGTTTTAAATCACAAAGCTATTGAAAAATTTAATTTTATTTGATGATACTTGAATTTACTTTTTGTTTAAAAGTCCCAGACCTCTGTGGTTCTTAAAAAAAAGGAAAATAAATGATTTTTTTTTAAATAAAAATATCAGGTGTAAGTAATATAAAACCTTGAAGGAATTGCTACCTTCTGGCCCACGGTTCAATCCTTTGGTGTTGCTGACGAGCCTCTAGACAAGTGCAGCAGCAGGGCGTGGAGTCCAGCTCCACAGGAGTGACTCCACACTGAAATCTGAGCCCATGGCTCATATGGACTCTCAAACATCCATCACACGTTAACAAAAAGCTCCTGTGTGAGTGAAGTGTGATATGAAAGATAAAGCTCCTTTTAGGGCTGTAAAACATGCAAAGAAAGGAGACCATCAATTCCATTTACCCGGCCATTTGTTTAGTTTTGTGGCAGCAATGGGGCTTGTCCTGAGTGAACTGAGGCTAAAAATGTGTATGGGGGGATTGACCTGTAGGAACTGATAGGTTGGGGTGTGGAAAAAGAGAGGCCCTGTGAAGAAGATGCCCAGGCTTGAAAAGAAATGGAGATGCCCATTCCCCCACATTGTCCAAGCTCAAGTTTTTTCTCCAATAGAGACCACGTAGGTAGAAGCAGTGGGAATTGTCAAGGAGTATAACATTCCTAGCAGAGGAGCAGCTTTATCATGGAGGCCTTTGGAAAAGAATGATGTGATGGGGGCAGACATGGAGTAGATGGTTGGCCATGCCCATCCTTGGGAAGGCTGGAGCAGAAGAATGAGAGTGAATTTGACTTGAGCAAGGAGAAGGAGTGGAGGTCCTACATCCACTGTGAGGTGTCGAGGCTAGCAGACTTCCAATTTTTTGTGTCTTTGTGGATTACATGTGTATCCATAAGCATTGGGGTTACATTTATATCTGTGTGTGTTTCCAGGAACATAATCTGTGTGCAGATCTCGAGTATTGCCTGAATTTGCTGTCCACATACCAAAACTTATCTTTAAACCAAAACTACTACAAATAAGATGATAGAGCAATTGCACAATGACATTTCCTGATAACTCACAATGTGTTCCTGAATCTCTCCCATTTGTTGAAGGCAGATGACCTGAACATGGTTTTACCTCCATGTTTTGTTTCCCATTTATAGTTTCTGTCTGCACCGACCCCCGAATTGTTAATCTGGTTAAAGTATTGAAGGTTCACCAGTCCCTTCCATGTTGCTGCTTTTAATCTTACATTCTGTCTTTGCAGCAACACATGTTGCTGTTTCTCATTTTTCTTTTATCTCTAAAGGTTCCTCTAGGTGCAGACTTTGACAAGAAGCCTTTCCTCTCCTCAATCCCAACATGACATTGTAGCTTCAAATTCTTCCTTTGATCCAGTTCCTCCTTATGGTAGGATGGCATTATGAAAATTCATAATGGATTTCAGTGGGAGAATACAAACGAAATCACTCAACTTTGCTTTTCCTTTCCTATGCTGGGCTTTTATTTTTTCTTTCTCTTTCCCTTAGTTTGCTTTTGACCTTGTATAACATGCCCATGCTGATATCTAAAAGAGGAACTTTGCTCCTGGGGATTTCCACTTTTATAGCTTTCAAAGTCCCTTAATCTTCATAAACCACAAAGGCTTAGAAATTCCTTGTTTAATTTTGTGTGTGTGTTTGGGAAAATATGGTGTGGTTAAGTATTGCCCAATTCTGCTCATTGATAGGCTTGATAGGGAAAACTGATGCCCAGATCTCCAAACAAAGAGAAGCCTGCCTTTAGGGACTAATGGCTTTAGGTGATTTTAATCAACTACCTGTAAGAATTTCATAAAAAAGACTCCTTGTTTAAGAGTTTAGCATGTGGGTGGGTTGGGAAGACCCAATCCAATAATTCATTGTAAACAAGGAACATAGCGCCACAGTGAAGTCTTTTTTTCTTACATAGCTAAATAAAACGTTATAGGTTCTGCCTTGATTTTCCTCAAATATCCTTTAAAGTTCTGTTCAAGTCCAGTTGTTTTCATGACACCTTCCCTGAACAGAACATGTTTACTTTCTTTTAAAATTTGTTAGTCATATATTTTCAAAATCTATGCATTTGGCATTAATTTGTTATATGATTTTTCACAAAGTCTATGTTTCTTCCAAAGGAAATGGTAAGTTCCTCAGAGGCAGGAAGTATATTGTACATTTCTTTCATCTGATGGTTTCTTGCACATAGAACCTCAATAAATATCCAAGACTTCCATTCTGGATTTTCCTATTTATGGTCTGTCCTTTAGGTAGTTGCTTTACTACTCGGTAAAATGTTCGCTGTAGTTTTGATAGAGGAAAAATAAGAAACACTTTTGATTTAAGAAAATCTAATGGATAAAAGGCTGAAATTTTGGAGCAAATTTATGTTTGAATTATCTGAGATTTCAAATAATTTTATCCTATCCCTTCATTTTTCCTGCATGAAATTTCTTAGTTGTCCGTTAATATGATCAGTCACATAGTTCTTTTCCTCTCTTGTGTGCTCCAGATGTATGTCTGAGATTACTTAATTCTTTGTTTTTCCCTCTTCACCATTTGTTTTTCTATTGACTCTAGTCACCTTTAAGCAGCTGGAGAGGAAATATCAATATGTTCTTCTTTCATGCCTGATCATTCCTTTATTGTTTCATATTTTTTTGTGTGTGCATAAAAGCTTCTTGGTGTGTTCCTATGATAACATTTGAAACTCTACACTCTTTCCATACTTTGCATGAAATCTCTGAGCAAGAGTGAAAGGAAAACACTTAGCGCTAAAATAAGAGTTGAGGTATTTTTTAACTCATGAGGTCATTAATTCTAGGCGTTGAGATGAGCCAGAGATTAAAAATCATTTTTTTTACACATTCTTTTTTCATCCAGACATCTTTGTTCTCCCTTTATAATAAATCTTAATACCATGAGAACACAGACTTATTTGATAAAAAGGTAATTTCCCTCAAGGCGCAGACATGAATTGACAAGTTATGACAAATGATAGGATTAAATTTAGGTGCAAAATAAGGTTGATTGTTAAAGGAAGAATATGGAGAACATTCCTGGAATCATAAAACCTTACAGCAGACTGAGACATCCCTTTTGAAACAACCTGCCTCTAGATGGAGAACTTCTTTTTATGGCTTCCCTCATAAACAACCAGCCTGTTAAAGAAACTTCTGGCCATGGGGCTCACTGAAGTCTCAGGAATCATTGCTAGTCACCATTGTTCAATGAAACTTTTCCCTTATATTTAAATGAAATCTCTGCCCTTATATCTCCCATTCATTGATTCAAGATCTTCCCTCAGTGAAGTATAGACTAAAACTACTCCTTATTCCAATGACAGGTGTTCAAATAAAGACCTGTAGAAATGTCAGTCATTCTTTCCTTCTCATTTCCTGTCTAACGGAACACTTCTACCTGGAACAGTATATGCAAAATTCTTTATTTAATTAAAAAAAAACAATTTGATAAAGTGATGGGGTGATACCATCCAGATTGTAAATAGATTTTATAAAAGGGGGTTTTTAGTTGCCTAAGCTCACCATTAACCCTGAGATTCAGTGACTATAAAATAACCGGATACATCATTACTAAAGGAAATGCTTAGTTAAACACTGTGTTTATTATCTGTGTTTATACCTGCAGTGTCATTGTAAGATTTTCTTTTTTGTTTAATTTCCCATATTGGGTCCATAACCGTTAGATGATCTATTTCAGGGTAAGATCAACCACAATTCCTAGATTTATGAATTGCACCAAGCATCAGCTTCTAATATTCATTTGAATTCAGGCAGCATCAGTTCACCCCTTGCTTTGTGCAAAGTACTGTGCTGGATTTGGGGCAAATAAAACAGTATCCTTGCTCTTAGAAACGTAAGTTTCCATGGAAGAGGCAGACATAACTATTATTCAAGTGTCAGGGCTTTAAATAGAGGAGTATATAATGTGTTTTAGAAACAAATCTTAAAGAAATTAATTCTGCATAATGGGATCGGGGAGTAGTACAGAGAAGAATTAACATTCAAACTGGATGCTGAAGTCTGAATTGGACAGTGACAATTCAGGCCTAGGGGAAACCAGGTGCAAAGATTCCGAGGATCTGTGAGAGCACGGCATGGTTGATGATTGGCAAATGATCTGCAGAAATTAGAATCTTCTGAGAAATTTTTCAGTTCTGGTATTATAGTGACCTCTTTTATAACTGTATTGATAAATCTCAGTGAATTATGAATCATGTAGAATACGATCAGATAGAATTCATAATGTTCCTTTGATGCCTGAGGCTTCTTTTATGGTTTTGTTTTTCTTTGTGCGTGAGTAAAACTCTGTACTCAGCCTCCATTGTGTGCATGAAGCTTTTGTGCCAGAGTCAACACTCCATGGGAGCGGCCGCAGTGAAGCCCATGCCGCTGCACCCTCACGGAAAGGGTTAAAGGAATAACTTTTAGAAACTCTTTAATTCATTCACTCTAGAAGTTGAGAACGTGGAATTTAAAGGCATTATCTTCTTTCTTTCAAACGCATCACCTGACTCCCTGCAAACTTTTACTCCTGACTTCTCATTTAAAGACTTTTTTCCCCATTCATGATTTTAAAGTGGCGGAGTTGCACGGTTCGGTCCACCTTTAGGTGACTGAAGGCTCTGGGGAGGTGGAGGGGAGCGCGGGGTGATGGAGGACAGCTGGGGAGCTGCTCCAGTACTGATGTGACAGGACTGAGGCTCGAGATTAGCTCACTGAACGTGGACTGCAAAAGAGGAAACAGATAAAATATATATGTTTCTTCTTAGAAACATAGATAAATTATATATATATAATATGTATGTATATGTGGTATAAGTAAATTATATATGTAAATATATGTATTTTATATATATATGCAAGGAAGGAGGAAGAGTAGACGGTAATTCAGAGGTTTTATCTTAGTAACAAAGGGATGGACATGGCATTTATTGAAAGACTTATAGGAGGATCAGAATCATGTGTGGGGGAAAATGAGTTCAATTTTAAATAAGTTGAATTTGAGTTATCTGTGGGACATACAAAAGGAGCTGTGTAAAAGTATCAGCTGGGCTCAGGAGACTGATCAAGGCGAGAGAAAATCTGGGAAGAATAGCTGAAATATATGAAGCAAGAAGCAAAGATCAGGGACCAGAAACTAGGGGAAGATTAATATTTAAAGTATGGACAGAAGAAGGGGAGCCATGAAAGAAGTTAAGAGGGGTAACTAGAAAAATAGAAAGAGGGTAGATGTTACTGATAAGTGAAAAAAGAGTGTTTCAAAGAGTGGGTCGTCTGTGACAAACACTGCAAAGTTTAAGGAAGAGGATGAGAAAATCATACATTTGCCACCTAGAACATTTTTGATGATCTTTCCAAAAGAATGGCAGGGATGGAAGTGACGCAGTTCCATCTGTTGACTGAACAGTGCATGGAAAGCAGAAGAGACAAAATGGAGACGCAAATAATGACAATTATTTTAAAGAGTTTGTCAGTGAAGGAAAGATAGCAAATAGGATGTGATTGGTGCAAAAATAGAGTGAAGATGGCACCTATTTGTAAAAAGATGGGCAAGGAAAGTGTTGTTTAGAATAATGGAAGAAGACTGAGAAAATATGGCAGGGTAACTACTCTAATAGCAAAGATGGGACCATCTGGAAAGGACTGGAATCCATTGACTTAGTTCTTAATGTATTGATACTGTATGCATTTCATTTTGATATTTGGAAGTACTCTTTGTATATTAAAAAAAAAGGTGGCAAAAAGTTCTACAAAACAACGATAAACCAAACAAAGTCATCTGAAAGCTTTCTACAGCATTTGAGCCATGCATATTGAATTTTTATTAATTTTTTAAAATTTGTTTTATTTTTTGCTTTGAACAACAGGTGCACAGAATTGGAAAAATCATAATCCTCAGTTCACACTCACTATTTATTTAGCAAATTATTTTTAATAACATCATAGACTCCTCTATCCAACATCATGAAGTCTTCCCCTTAATTTATCACCCTCGTCTCTCCACCTGAAGGGAGAATTCTGTATTCAGCATTACTTACCTTTCATTTTATATAGTTCAATTTCATCTGTATGTATTCTTAAGAAGTAGATATTTCTATTTGTTACTTTAAAATTTATAAAAAAAGGTATCATCCTCTGTGTAATCTTTGGGGACTTTTTTTTCTCATGAAGACGCTGTTGCTAGGATTTGTCCGTATGGTTCATTTGTTTTACCTGATGTATATAATATTCCATTGTAAGACTGTCCCGCAATTTATTTACAATACTTTTGTTGATGTGCATTAATGTTGCTTCTTCTTCTTCTTCTTCTTTTGCTACTTTAAGCAGTACTACTGCTAGAATCTATCTCCTGATGGACACAGGCAAAGGCTTCTTGTGGTTATATACCCAGGAGTGGGGTGGCTGGTTATAGGTATGTGGATGTTCAGTTTAGGAGAAAATGTCAAACTATTTTTCAAACTGGTGCATGACTTCTCACTTCCAACAACAACACTTAAGAGATGTTATGGTTCTACCACATCTGCAACATAGTATCAGGCTTTTAAATTTTTGCTGCTCTTCTGGGTTTAAAATGGTATCCCATTGTGGCTTGATTTGTATTTCTCTGACCACTAGTTTCGTAGATTATCTCTTCATGCTTATTGGCTGTATGTGTTTTCTCTTCTGTGAATTGACTGTTGTCTTCAGAATATTTTTATTAGGCTGTTGTGTCCTTCTTATTTATTAGTACATATTGATTTGTACATATTCTTCATACCAAACCTTGCAGGTGAAGGTAGAGTGAAGAACCTGTGTTCTAGTTAGCTAGCTGCCAGAACGCAACACACCAGAGGTGAATTGGCTTTTAATAAAAGGGGATTTATTTCATTAGTTCTTCAGAGGAAAGGCAGCTAACTTTCATCTGAGGTTCTTTCTTGCGTAGGAAGGCACAGGGTGATCTCTGCTGGCCTTCTCTCCAGGCCTCTGGGATCCAACAACTTTCCCCGGGGTGATTTCTTTCTGCATTTCCAAAGGCCTGGGCTGAGCTGCGAGTGCTGAGATTGCACTCTCTCATTTAAGCACCAGCCAAGTAAGTCAAACGTCATTCATTGCAGCAGGTACGCCTCCTAGCTGACTGCAGATGTGATCAGCAACAGATGAGGTTCACGTACCATTGGCTCATGTCCACAGCAACAGAACTAGGTGCCTTCACGTGGCCAAGTTGACAACTGAATCTAACTACCACACCATCCTAGTTTGTCATCTCTCTTTTCACTTTAAGATTCCTTTGGATGAATGACATTTCTTAATTTTAGGACGAACTAAAAATAATTTTTTACCTACTTTAGTTATTTTTTAGTTTATTTAATCAATTATTTTATTTTACAGTTAATGTTTTTGGGTCTTGTTAGAGAAATCTTTTATTTCCCCCAAGCTCTAAGGAATACATACCTATATTTTCTATAAGACCTTGACTTTTTAAATTATGTTAAAATTTTTTTTACCAAGATGTCTTACCAGATATGATTTTTTTACACTACACTTTTTGTTTTTCTTAGATAGAAAGGAATTGAATGTTTTGATTTTTGAGTTCTTCAGCTATAGCTTTGCTGTTCAGATAAGAAAAGCAGGGACTTCTTTTAGTAAAAGATGAAACTTGGTTTTATACTACATGGTATGTGTGTAATTGTGTACAGGTGTGTGCTACTGGATAAACATCAATCATTTTAAAAGAAGGCTTTCATTACACCAGGAGTTGTTTCTCTAGTCCATTCCAAGACACTGACTAAAAGATTAGTGGCAAAAATATCTTTGGTATAATGTAAGGTTCATAAAACAATAGCAAACTCTTTGTAAAAATGGCTAAGCCACTAAATATCAAATTTTACATTCTCTCACTTTTCAGATTCAGAGAATGAGAAGTGATAGAAGTCCAGACTTAAGTGACAGCTTCCCCATCAAATTGTGGGGTTAGATAGAGGGGAGATTAGTTGTAGGGTGCCTGCTGCAAGGCCGTATTTTTAAGTCTTTCCCATTTGGTTTTCTGTACAAATTTTTTGCAATACAAATTCCATGTTATACAGATTTCCTAGAAACTGAAAGACCTTTAAGAAATTTTAAACACAAATTTATTTAATAAAGTAGCCAGAATATGATTCCAAACTGCAACCAGATGTCTAAATGTTTGCAGAAAAAGAAAATGGTCTTTTATTTTACTATTTCACATGTGCCCAGGTGGGTATATTTATATAATATGTTTATATATAATAAATTGTGGTACAGAAAAACTTTAAATAAACCTACAGATGTATTTGGCTGGGTGGCTTATCCAATAGCTAGTTTATTTTTAAATATTCTGTTCTTTGGTTGTTGAGAAATTGTTCAGAAAGAAACAGACAGAGGTTTATCACTAGAAACAGGTTTGATTTCCTTAAAAGGCAGTTGTTTCTTTTTTCCTTTGCTTCTCTGGAGAATTGGCTACAAACTGGGAATAGTTATCCTATGACTCATTTGCAAAGCAGGACTACAGTATATAGCGTTCAGATAGAACTATAATGAAACAGACCTTAATTAGACTATGTGGAACAAGAGTCATTTTTAGAAGGAAATTTTACAAAATGCATATTCTTAAATCTACTTTGTAACTAAAAGAAGTTGTTCCCTCTTTTTAAAAAAGTCTTAATCCAAACATTTGGATAAGGCTTTCATTTGCCTCTTTAACTCAGTATATCTGTTTTTTGTAGTTTCCAAAAGACATGACATAAATTGTTATAGTAAATTTTGATAATTTAACACTTATTCAAGTGTTCTGAAGGTAATACAGTTACCATTTGAGATTCCCAAGTCTCCCAAATTACACATAAAAACATAATTGTGCCAACTAGACTGTATAGGCTAAAATTAAGATTATTATGAAAAATATGTAAGAATTCTATAGCATCATTTACAGAAATGCCCTTTGCAGTTTTTAACATGGGGTTTCCAGTGAGAATATACTGTTTGAATGCAAACACTGGCTCTTGTGCACATAATGAGGTCTTCAAAAATACTTAAATTAAATACTTATAATTAAGTGAGAAAAACCGAGTATAAGGCATAATCATGAAAGAAAGTGCTAATAAATCATTACATTGATTTTTAAGAGCATAAATTCTGCCTCCACATCTCTCAAGCCTGTGCCCCAGTCAGCTATTTGCAGCTGATTAGAGTTGGACCTTGAAGCAAGATCTATTTGCAGTTGTTGTACTTGGCCATATTCTTCCCTATTTTTTTTTTTTTGGCTACTTTTATATACCAAAGTAGTTGAATAAAAAGAGAAAAATTGAACTGTTTTGTATAGCAATTTAACTGTTTTGATGTCAATAAACATAAATTAAGGGGCCACCCTGAATCAAACTAGCCTCCAGGAATATAAAGATAGCATTATACATCCTCTCAAGACATCTTACCTTTTATCTAGAAGAGGTAATACATAAACTTCAGCTTGGAATACTGGGGGTGTTTGTCAGGATGGTGGGGAGACAGGAAGTGTTTGGGGTAACAGTGCAGCCCAATAAGGACCTCTCAGTACAGAGTTTGCCACCACCGAAGCCTGACAGTGTGACAGGGGAGGGCAGGCTGAGGGTGGAGGGCAGCAGACAAAGGTGCAGTTGGGGAAGACAAGAGTGACACCATGGAGTGACTGTGATCCCTACTATAAAGTGGGAATTTTGTAAAAGCAATGGAAACCCATCCAAAACATTTAAACATGGAAATAATATGAATCAATCTATGGAGAAAGGACTGGGTGGGTGAGAAAGTGAAGCCTGAGCGCACAGTTCTAGTATCGAGGGCAGGTGATGAGGGATAGAAAAGAAGTGAGGGACACACTTCTGCAAAATAAATAGGTTCTATAGAATAGGGTGATCGGAGAGGTACAGGAGACAATGGAGAGGGACTGGTGTCTAGGATGACTGGTTCAATTGTATTGGCATTCTTGGAGCCTGTGAATATAGAGGAAGAAACAGGCATAAAAGAAAGAAAACGAGTTCACTTTTATGTATTTGGAGTGTGAGGTTTCTGGATGACGTCCAGGTACCTGGTAGGCAGTTGTATATAAGGATCCAGAACTCAGATGAAAGAGAAAAATTTGGAATTCATCTGTATACAGCTGGAGGTTAAGGTTATTGGAGTGGATGAGATCACCCATGTTATGAAAGGCTTTTATATATGTGATTTGGCTTCACACGTATTAAAGTAGTCCATTCACATTTAGCCCCTATAGTGGGCTCGCCACCGAGTACTTGTTCTGTCTTGGGGTGTGTGGGCTTTGATAACAAAATAACTCGCCATGGAACAAATGAGAGACAATCATTTCCTTAGACTTTCTCGAAACGGTAAAGTAATGTAGCCATCAAAATGAACTCTTTGTATGGACTTTGGTTAATAATAATGCATCCCTAATGGTCATTAATTGAGACAAATGAACCGCACTAATATAAGAAGTTAATAAGAGGAGAAATTAGATGTGGGATATATAAGAATTCTCTGTACTATTTTCACAATTTTTCTGTGAATTTATTCTAAAAGAAAAAGCTTATTAAAAATGAACTCTGTAGTTTTAGTGTGATACCATAAGAGATGTATATCCCATACTCTAACCTTATTAAAATTGCATACTGGAACGATTGTGATGATGAAATAAATCTTAAATCAAATTAATATTTTCACAGTACCCATTTCTTTTTGGGACACCAATCATCTAATCAGAGAGTAACCAGCCAATAAGTGGGCAAACTGGCCTAATAAAAAACAACTTCATATGGCTGGGAAGATTGTTATTATGATCCATTTAATTTCTTTACTTAGGCTTTAAATGCTGGTATTCTTCAGGGAGTTTTGTAGTCCTCTGTTTTCTCACTCTCTTTTGGTGGTTATTTCACCATTATGTTCATGATGCCCACAATTCTATCTCTAGCCCAGATCTCAACTTAAAATTTATGTTCAAACAACTTCCAGGCCCATCTCTCTAAAACATGTATCTGCCTGTGCCACTTTCCTCATTAAAGCAGTCACTTTTTCCCCATTACATCTGGAATAAAGTCAGAGCTCCCTAATTTGGAAAAATGGATCCTGTATCAATGACTGCTTTCTAATTCTCCAGCTTTGTCTTTTTAACTACTTGTGCATTAAACTTCAGCAACACCAAATTTCTTGTAATTACTCTTCACATGCATTATATATCTATGTGTATATGTGTGTATGTGTACATGTATGCATATATGTTGTTATTTCTATCTTGTCTTTGCTCTTGCTTCCCCCTCAGTATGAAATTCTCTCCTTCTTCCACCCGGCTAATTTCTTTCACCTTCCCAGAAAGCCTGTCTTAATCATGGATTCAACTCAACTCAGTGTTTCCATAGCACTTTGTTCATATCTTTGTTACTTAACACACTTTTTTTGTGTGTTTGGCTTCTTTTGTTCAATATGTTCTTTTTTATATAATTAAAATTTTTTTTTAAACATAACAGCATACAAACACAAACATTCTTACCATATGATCATTCCATTCTTAGTATATAATCAGTAACTCACAATAGCATCACATAGTTGTATATTCATCACCATGATAATTTCTTAGAACATTTGCATCAATTCAGAAAAAGAAATAAAAAGAAAAAAACTCATACATACCATACCCCTTACCCCTCCCTCTCATTGATTGCTAGTATTTCCATCTACCCAAAAGATTTTAGTCTTTGTTTTCCCTATTTTTTTCTATACCCCTTATCACTCCTTTTCATTGATCACTAGCATTTCAATCTACTAAATTTATTTTAACATTTGTTCCCCCTATTATTTATTTATTTTTAATCCATATGTTTTACTCATCTGTCCATACCATAGATAGAAGGAGCATCAGACACAAGATTTTCACAATCACACAGTCACATTGCAAAAGCTGTATCATTATACAATCATCTTCAAGAAACATCTTCAAGGAACACAGCTCTACATTTTCAGGCAGTTCCCTCCAGCCTCTCCAATATATCTTAACTAAAAAGGTGATATCTATATAATGCCTAAGAATAACCTCCAGGATAACCTCTCGACTCTGGAATCTCTCAGCCATTGACACTTTATTTTGTCTCATTTCTCTGTCCCCGTTTTGGTTTAGAAGGTTTTCTCAATCCCTTGGTGCTGAGTCCCAGCTCATTCTAGGATTTCTGTCCCACGTTGCCAGGAAGGTTTACACCCTTCGGAGTCATGTCCCACGTAGAGGGGGAGGGCAGTGAGTTTGCTTGTCGTGTTTAACACGCTTTTTACAATAATCTGTCTATATGGCAGTTTTCCACTCTACCCAGGAACCCGCTGAGGACACTATTCTAGTCATCTTCTCATTCTTTATGTCCGGCACATCCTTACAGAATGACTAAATAAATGCGGAAGGATTGAAGGTCAAAGGCAAACTCACATTTTAATTGTGTCTTTGGGCGTCAAGGTAATTTTTAGCCCATTGAGTAATTCCAGTTAATTGTGTACAGATTTGTTACTCTCAAATTCTTTTTGTTACAACTTCTAATTACTGGATCCTAATCAGGCATTCCCTACATGTATATATTTCTGTATGATGGACAGATGGGCTATTTCTCTCCTTCAAGAAGTCCTAAGTTTTAGAGAAATAAAGTTTGGCTTCCTTTAGGAAGAGCATCCATTCTGGAAGTAAAAGCATGTTATTTTTGGAGAGGCTCCTTACTTTATTCTTATAAAGCATTTCCTGAGGAAACTTCAAGGGTTTTCTTTCTAGCCGAATGGGATGGTCAAAGAGGTTTTATTCTTAACTCTTCCTTCCTATTACCAGGCACTACACAGTCATACAAAAAGACATGTGATATTTGTTTATGAAATCAAAGAAGATTAAGTTAGCAGCCTTTACCAGTATATTAACTTTGAAACTTTTCTTTTGTTTTGTTTTTTGCTTATCAATTTTCTTTGCACACCAAGCTATCCCTCCATAGTGTACAATCAAGGGCTCTCGGTATTCTTAGCCTGTTCTTGATTTCTGTTAGCCCTGATCCCTGGATATATGGCTGCTATTATAACAAGCTAGAGAGACATACTTTTGTCTTATATTTTAAACTCCAAGGAAAAGTGTCTTGTAAGACTCCGTTAATATTTAGGGATCTTAGACAGCTAATAGGCTCAGCCTATCCAAAAGAAACAAGATCTTTATTAGAAGTATCACTCACATAGTATACTTCAGCCATGTTCTAACTGGCCTTATCTATTACATATCTATAATTACACATCTTTGCCAATAACACAAAGTAAATCTTTTAAATACAATAATACATTTCATGGATATATCGCAAATGGAACTGTACTATCCAGGCTTCTTGCATATATCTGGGTGGGGGATTAAAAGAAGTCTGCTGTGCCCTCAACACAGCATGGTGTCAGTTTTAGAAAACTGGTGCTTTAGCCATGTTTCACAAGTAATATATTGTCTAAGAACCCAAATACTGACCTTTGAGTTGGCTACTACCTCTGAATACAAACATGACGGTTAACTGACATCTGCCATCCTCTCTAGAATATGAATACTGACCTGAAGTGCAGCTGGGTGATTCCTACAGACTGCAGACCCATTAGAGCGAGATTCTAAAAGCTGCGACCTCTGCGTTGCCATTATAATGCAGCTCTCTCTACATTGGTGCCTGAATCTCTCCTTACGGAAAAATCCTTACATGAAGAAAGGATAGATATCTGAACAGCCTGCCCTAAAACAAAACAAGTCTGAATTCATGTGGCAACAAGTTTTTCAGGAAAGTCTTGAGGGGATTATTATTCTAAGTTTCAATTAATGCTGACCTCAGTCAGAATAATTTGCACTTCTCGGTAATTTGTGTTTCAGTACATATGTAGTTGACAGGTGCTGTCTGGATGCATCAGATTTTACACTTCTGTCAGTAAGTCAAAGATTTTAATGTGAAAGACAGTACCCCGGGGCTTTGTAGGGGTGCATAGCATTCTCCAGAGGATTAAGACCCATCTGTTCAATGCAAAGTTACAGACATATCAAAAAGCAATCCCTTCCGTTATAGGTATACCCTTACTCCAGGACTGTACATGTCTGCAGGAAATCTTTGCCCATCTTTTTCCTGAATGTGGGCATCTAAAATTGTCGGAAGAAGGTCTTGTATGACTATTTTGATACATATAGAAGTTTTAAATTTGGTATTGTCTTTACGGTGTTCTCATTTGGAATGGATCACGAGAGGTCTGAGTTAATTCTTTAGTAATAATTTGGCTCTAAAGAGGGCAGAAATATTTCCCCAAAACATTCATCCTATGCATTGGCAACACAAGCTAATGGGGGATTCAGATCAAAGAAGGCTAGAACCTTGGGTAGAACTGTTGGATGGCTCACATCTGCTGGCATTTCCTCTCCTGCCTCTGTCCATCCATGCCCACCTTATGAGGTACTTGACAGGACCAACAGACCTGCTTTGAGATGTATTCCACGCAACCCCCATGTGGACATGGTGAAGAGCTGAAGAATCTTCATAAGGATATGGAAAAGTTCTCTCTCACGTGATGTCTTCTCAGACTGGGTAAATTCAGTACTTAGACTGGACAGTCTATCCCGCTGGCTTCTCCACACTTCTAAAGGGAGGTTTTCTGATGCGACTCTACAAATAATAAAGCAGCTTCTTTCCCATCCTGTTTCTGACTATCACTCAATTGCAGAAGCCCAAATATGGGACAGTGGAGTTGAGCAGCTAACACATTACTGTTTTTTGGAGAACTATTCTGCAAATTGTTGTCCTAGGCACATAAATCCTAATGTACAATCTCCAAAGTGTAGTAGAGCAACTGAATGTTTTTGGAGTGAATGTGATCTTTCTCTTCCTTGCCTGGGATATGATCAGAACTGTGCTATTAACGTCATTTTTTGTGTGTGAGATGTAGCACTTTGCTAGGATCTGTATTTAAAGTCTAATTATTTTAGTGGAGGACACCAAAGTTTTAAGAATGTGGTCATTGTAGTGCTATTAGTAACTCAAAAGTTTTTTATTAGGGAGGCAATAGGGATCAAAGATATTTCTGGCATAGCAAGAGATCTCAAGGAAATACATTATCTTTACCTGGATCCACTGGCATATGAGATCCTTTAGATAGGATTTGACACCTATACTCACCAGTCATAGCATGTCAACCTCAAACTACATGCTGTTGGCCTTCAAAGCTCAGCCTACTTGGAAATGATACATTGATATTCTTTTCCATTTCCCAACTCCAACTCAGTTGTGTTTTGACCAAAGTGAATTGTCATCACATAAATCTCAGGCTTTCCATCTATAGGCCCCAGGTGCCCAAGGTTTGTGATCTTTGTCATTCTTTTTTGTCCTTTAAGGCCGTTTTGAGAGAATAGAGGCTAAATATCTTGAGCTCTGCAGCTTTCTTAGAGCAGCATTTATTCCTATCAGGCTCATTAAAACCTAACCCTAATAGGGTTCCTGAATGGAGTTGTAATCAATTATTATTAAAATCAGTAGATCAGCTTAATTCTTTCTGCAGTCATGTTAAGAGGGTGTTGATTATTCTAAACATAAGTAAGGTACATATAACTTTTGTCATTAAACTTATGGTAACGTGTGATTACAATAACGCTCTGCTAGGCCGTGCTTGGGTAATGATTATAGATATGGAGTTGGTGCCCTAACATCTCAGTGTGACAATTTCCCAACTTTGAAGTTTCAGAATTCCCAGACATTTAACAAATGTCTAAGAAGTACCAAGATTTTTGCTAGGTACTGGGAAAGCAAACATAAATTAAGCAGAGACCCTGCCTCCAAAATGTGCACAGTTGGTAGGGCAGAGAGTGATAGATGTTCACCTTGCAGATGAGGAGGAGAAGTGCAGCTGGGCTACACGGAATAATATTTGCAGTGACAAGGAGGCATGACCTGGCAGGGAGTGCTGGGGAAATGCCAGTACCTCCGTGTGAGTGGAGAACAGTGCAGTCAGGCTTCATTCTGTAAGTCTGTGATGGGAACTATTCAGCTCTAAACCTGAGCTGAGTCTAGATTTCAAGTGCCCTGACTTTCAGATGAATACTTGTTTTTTTTTTTTTTGATTAACATGCTGCTTCCCAGACCTTTCTCAAAATTGCATAGAGGAGTGAGGAGAGAGATTGATGGCTTTGGGTTTAAAAACATTAGCCTTTTCTTCTAGAAAAGTAGAATTGTCCAAAAATGCCTTTTTAATTGTATCCTCTAGGAGTTATAGCTGTAAGGGAGTTCTGTATCACGTCTCTGTCAATGTAAAAGCTTGCACCTGCTTTATGATATGTAGTGATGACAATGCTGTACCAGAGCTGCTTTTTTAAAAAAAATTTTTTTCTTTCCTTTTTAAAAATATTATTGAGAAATCTCCACATACATACAGTCCAACCATATTATGCAATCAGTGGCTCACAGTATCATCACACAATTGTGTACTCTTCACCATAACCATCTTAGGACATTTGCAACACTCCAGAAAAAGAAATAAAAAGAGAAAATAAAAGACCTCATACATCCCTTACCCTTTACCTCTTCGTCTCAGTGATCCATACTATTTCAGTCTACCCAATTTTAACCCTTTATCTCCCCTTGTGTTTTTTTAAATTTTTTATCCTTATTTTTTATTTTTTACTCATCTGTCCCTACCTGGGATAAAAGGAGCATCAGACACAAGGTTTTCGCAATCACACAGTCATATTGTGAAAGCTGTATCGTTATACAGCTGTCTTCAAGAATCAAAGCTGCTGGAACACAGTTCAACAGTTTCAGGTACTTTCCTCCAGCCACTTCAATATACCATAAACTAAAAAGGGATCCTTATATAATGCATAAGAATAACCTCCAGGATAACCTCTCAACTTGATTTGAAATCTCTCAGCCACTGAGACTCTATTTTGTCTCATTTCTCTCTTCCCCATTTTGGTCAAGAAGGGTTTCTCATTTCCTTCTTGGGGTTTTGGCTCATCCCCAGGAGTCACGTCCCATGTTGCCAGGGAGGTTTTACCCGTGGGAGTCATGTCCCATGTAATGGGGGATGGCAGTGAGTTCACCTGCCATGTTGGCTCAGAGAGAGGCCACATCTGAGCAACAAAAGAGGTTCTCTAGGGGTGACTTTTAGGTATAATTATCTGTAGGCTTAGCCCCTTCTTTGTAGGAATAAGCTTCACAGGGGTGAGCCCCAAGATTGAGGGCCCAGCCTATTGAATTGGTTGACCCCACCGCTTGTGATAATATCAAGGAATTCCCCAGAAAGGGAAGTTGAATATTTCCTCCTTTCTCCCCAGTCCCCAAGGGGGCTTTGCAAATACTTTTTTATTCTCTGCCCATGTTACTCTGTGATATATCAGGGCATCACACTAACCTGTACAAACCAACAAAATCTCATGCCTTATTCAAGATTCCATGTAATTATGGTGTTCAAGTAAACTGATCATATAAGTTCAATTAATAATGCGCTACCTGAAATATAAATTTGCACCAAATTTTATCTCTCTCTTTGGTTTTGCACAGAGATCGAAGTTTGAAAATATGGGCCATATCGTCCTTTACCCAGTATTCTGATTTGCCTTAGTCCTATCCAGATCAGCTTCATCCATATCCCTAGATGAAGTCTGATTACTTTTTTTAGCTTTTATAACAGTTGCTGAATGGGGTACTGCTGACTTTCATAGCTTCAGAGCACTAACTCTGAGTCTCAGGTGTCACATTAATACCAGAAGTTTCAGGGAATGACCAGGTTATATACAAATAGCTGAGTATCTCAGAATTTAGAAATATCAGTTATAACTCCTAAATATACATGACTGCTGTAGGAGCTTGCAATCTAGGAACCTTTCCAGGGCTGCCTTTAGTGATGTTACTCTAGAGATGGTGTTTCCTGATCATGATTAAGAAGTTACAACAGTAACAGAATGCAGTGAGGAATGTATAATAATGTACAGATGACTGCAGGGTTTGGAAGTCTGCTGTAGCCATTGATGTCCAGTAATTGCTGTTGGTTGTATATGTATATATACATATTTGTAGATGATTGGTGTTTTTAGAAAATTTAGCCGTGCTATCAATTTTGGCCAAAAGCTTATACCATGCTGAACTGGTGTTGTACAGTAATTGGTCAGGATGCTATTTTGATTTGGAAATTGAAACTTTCCTCCCATTTTTTTTCTTTATAATGAATGGCATTAAACGTGCACATGGGTTGATTACAGAAACTAATAAAGTATTGTCTTTAAAAACAAAAAACAAAACTTTTGTGAACAACTTCTCGGACTTTCGTTCACCCTGGAAGCTGTCTGCCGGTGCTGAGGACAGACAGAGGCTGGTCTGGATGGCTGCAGTGAACAGGGGCTTGCCAGGCAACCCAGGGGGAGCTTTCAAACAAGCTTTGCTGTTTTGCCTGGGCTGCCGCCCTCCTCCAAGTAGGTAGATAGGGGCAGTAAGCTAGAACTGGGTGGCGAATGTAGGCGTTTTACCCTTTAACAAGTGTTGATGTGGTGGGGCAAGGTGTTTGTGGTACAGAACTAACCTGTCCATGTACGGGCTTATTAGCTAATTGGCTGGGGTCAAAACACAAAAAGCATTTGGAAAACAGTCATCTGTGATTCTACTGAAGGAAAAACCCTTACAGTGAAGTCGGAAGTGTTGATGTTTGGGAAACCTGGCCAAACTATGTATTACTTAGTCTGGGAAGAAATACATTCAAAATAGGTCCTTCTACAGTAAACTTTAAAAAGTTATCCAAGAAAAGAAAACCTCGCCTAGGTCATATTAGGTCATAACGTATCCTCTGAGACTTGGAATTCTGGCCAGTTCCAAAGGCATCCAAATGTCTTCAGTAGCTTTTCTTTAGAAAGATTAGACATTACTCAAAAAGTCTCAAGTCCTCCCAACACAGATTGAAATGATACTATTTCTTTAGCCGTCTTTTATTTGTTCCTTTATCTTACAAATGTCCGGTAAAGGAGATTAGCTACTTTTTTTAGAGTGCACCAAAATGTTTAAACCTAGTTGCCTCGGAATAAAACAAGATTTGAAATTAAACTGTGAAGCAAAGATTGACTAAGTTGCATTTTTATATTTATATATAAATGCATGCATAGTAAAATATAAAGCAGCTTTAAAAATCCTTGGTAAGGAATTATTTTTACCTGGACTAAGCCACATTCACTCAGTGATGTGTTTGTCTGATTATTATACTTCCCTGATTACCGCATTTATAATGCTGTACTATGCACACTTGTTTAATTAAAAGTTTTCTATAGAAGATTGTAAACTGTGTGAGGAAGGAGCCATGCCTATTTTATTCATTGTTTCTTTGCCAGCATTTAGGAAAGTGCCTGTTCCCTGGCCGTATAAGGAAAAAAGAAAGGAAGCAGTACAGAAGGAAAAAGAG
Source organism: Myrmecophaga tridactyla (assembly GCA_004026745.1). NCBI lineage: Eukaryota > Metazoa > Chordata > Mammalia > Pilosa > Myrmecophagidae > Myrmecophaga > Myrmecophaga tridactyla. The sequence continues at coordinate 59,376 of PVIY010004706.1, forward strand.
AACAGAAGGAAGGAAGGGAAGAAGGATGGAAAGAAAGAAGAATTTTTATTTGTTTGTACAAATAGAGTTCTTCAGTTATCTCCCAAGAGTCTACAAAATTGAAGTAACTTTTTAGTAATATAAGTATGATGGAAAGTACCAAAAAGTACGTGTACATTAAAAAAAAGACATATAATGATTTATCATAATTCATAGATAGATTTAGATTGTCAAATTCCATTAATTGAAACCCTAATTCAACTGATTTATCATGTATATGTATATTTTGTTACTTGTTTCTTTATTTTCAGAATTCTGCTTTTAGAAGAAAAAAAGCAAAGGACTAGAAAGCAAGTGGATGGTACTAATTTTTTTGTTGTTTTTCTTATTTTCTCCATTTTTATATTGTTATTTTTAGTTTTAGTTTTTAGGACATATTCTTAATATATATATTTTTTTTTGCGTGGGCAAGTACCGGGAATCGAACCCGGGTCTCCGGCATGGCAGGCGAGAATTCTGCGGATGGTACTAATTTAATAAACAAAAATTACATTTTCAATATTATATGATTGGAGTAGATATCTATGATGCTAATCTTTTAGAATAATGCTTGTAATAATGATCTGTTAGGATCGTAACTAAGAATTTACAGGACATTATAATGCATATGACACTGTATTAGAGGCACTCAAGCAAAGGTAATAAAGTTAATAATATGTTAACAATAATTAACCATTTCTTGAGCATTTATTGTATGCAGGGGCAATACTAAAGCTTTTCCTGCATAGCCTCATTTAATCCTCACAAAAGTACCGTGAGGAAAGTAATATTATTTTTCCCATTTTATAGATCTAGAAATTAACAGAGAACTTAAGTAACCAGGAAAACATTATATAGCCAGAATTTTAGCATAACTTTGATCTGACTCCAGATTCTGAGCTTTTCAACAGTTATTCCCCAGAGTTATCTCCCAAGAGATATTTATCATAATTTAATACTTTCTTAATATCTTCCCCATTGCTTCCTTCCCACCCCCATTTTAATTGTGTTGTGCATTCTTCCGTTGAAGTGAATAATTTGCAGCGTTTAAAAACTCTTTGCCTCTCCTATTAGACTACAAGCACCTTGAATTCAGGAACCAGGATTTTTTTCAGATTATAACAAAGGACCTAGCACCTGTCACCTAGTAGGAATTCAATAAATTTTGTTGAATACATGCATAGTTGTATCTAGGTTTATGACCTTCTTAGATGGTGAGCTCGTTTGAGAGAGGGAAATATCTTACTTTTGTGAATTATTTACCTATATTTATTGAGTTGAAATAAAGGTTAAAATGAATGCTGTATTTAATAAGTATTTTATTATTATAAAAAGTATTAGATTTATTATGTTGTGCTAAGATGAAAATATCATCACATCTCAGACGTTCAGTTGGGATAGATATAATACTTTTAGGGATTTTCAATTTAAAAAGAACATGGTTTGTTGGATTCTCACAATAAACTTGAAAAATTAGGAATTCATAAATAAGAAAATTGACAGTCATAGTGTGACTTGGTCACATTTACAGGACTGCTGAGAGGCAGGACTGGGATGAAAATCTGGGTCTTCTGTTGCTGGTGTGGGTCCTTGTTATGACATTAGAAAACTGTTACACAGCTGAAACATCAATTTATGGAAATGCTTCTTTCCCCAAGTATCTAAGATCATTATGCTATTATTATTTTTAGTTCTTTTTTGAGTACTTACAAAATGCCAGGCTCCATTGTGAAAAAGTTTATATATTCGTGATGTGCTCCCAAGAAGGTTGGCAATCCCTAGGGGAAAAAAAAAGCAATCAATCATATATTGAAATTAATCCAAGCCTACCCTCTCTCTATAATCTAAACTGAATGAAGAATCTAGGTCTGTGTAGATCAGGAATAGACTGGAGAGTAGGTGAGGCGAAGGCAATTATGTAAGCAAAAGAGTGGGATCCCAGGTTCTCAGAAGCCGCCTTCACACCCTACCCATTAGTACACAATTAATCGTCTTCCATTTCTTTGACTCATTGATTCAAGATTCTTTGGCCTGGATTGCCAACAAATACCTCAGGCTATATGGAATACCAAGTATTGGGCAAACCTTATATATCCTAAAGATTCAGTAAATACTTGTTTATTTCCTGGGTGAAAGCCCCTGACTGCATCATTCATTAATTTGAATATGGTGAGGCACGCTTTTTTCTCTGAACTAAATGCTTCCACTGTTTGAAACATCAACATGCTTTAAAACTGGGCTGTTTCTCTTATACATTTTGGAAGCTGTGAATCTAGCCAAATGAAGAACACACAGCAAACCAACTACTACAAACCATTTGATTTAATTGTCGTCTGCATCCTTGTCAACTTTTCTATCAGCAGATACCTCTTTTTTGACCAAAATGTTCTAGCTCCCAAGCAAAACTTCTAATAATATGCTTCCAGCTATTTATGAGTTTTCACTTTCAAAGCTCCTAAGATGTTCAAAAACAGTTGAGAATGTTTTCTTTCATCTCACTATATTCTTAGATAGAAGCACCATTGATACACAGGGAATAAGGCACCATTTAATGTGAGATTCTAAAGAGTGTTCTCGTTTAGGAATAGAACAGCTCTGAAAAGCTTCTCATCCCTGTCTTCAGAATCCTAGCAGTTATGAGCTTGTAAACGTGTTTGTGTCTGACTAGTTACTGTCAATAAAATGTTAGTTTATCCTATGAAAGCGTCTTGAAGTAATTTATCTTCTCCTAGTATAAAATTTTTTTTTTTAATTTGCATATGGGCAGGAGGCACCAGGGATCGAACTCCAGACCTCCAGCACGGCAGGGCGGAGCTCTGCCTGCTGAGCCACGGCAGCCGCCCTCCTAGTATAAAATTTTAAATTGCTCAGAATGGTTCTGACTTAACCAACAAAACTCTAGATTTCATGCATTTCAGATAATCAATTCTTTTATCCTGGTTAAATGAGAAACCTTTATGGAAGTTGAGAACAAACTCAATTTGGCATTAATGTTGCCATAAAATTGTGCTTTCTGGGTCAACACTAAGTTAAAATGTAAGAATACCTGTGTAAGAATTGTTCTCTTCCATTTAAGAAGGGGAAATGTTAAATAACCATTGTTAATGAAAGTGGCAGACAGGTGCTGGAGAATTCATTATTGCCATTATCATGTTGAAACAAGAATACATTTCCACAGAGTACCTCATATAGACTTTCTAAGGGTTTCATGTGGTCACTGCCACAATACTTCCCACTTCTCCTTGTTTGGCTGTAGGAATCCACAAAGAGTGACGATGTGAGGAAATATGTACATACTCTATCAGAAAACTCACTATTTTATTTTTAAACCAGAACTTGTTAAAATCCATTTTCCCAAGGGGAACACTAAGGAGACATAAAAATAATTTTCAAGGAAAAGAGACAAGTGCAAACATTTTTTTATTTCAGTTCCGGAAAGGAAAATAAGTTTTGAATTTGAACCACAGACTGACTTTCCTTGACTATGATTGCAAAACAATATTATTTATTATAAGCTTCTAAAGTTGGAATATATTGACTTCAGCAAAGGAAGAAACAAGTTAGACTTTTTAAGTAGTGTTCCTTATGGCAGCATATCCCAGATTTTTTGTTGTAATATCATCCATAGGAAATGAATTTTGGGAAAGCAGACAAGGCTGCCTCCAGCCAGAAGAGACTGGCCTGGAATCTTGTTCTTCCTGGGCCCCATCCAGGTACCCAAAGACTGTGGAGGAAAAGTCAACATCCCAACACACCTGTAACCCAGCATACCTGTCCATAACCCTGCACACCTGTCTGTAACCCAGCTTACCTGCAACCCAGCACACCAGTGGGCCACAGGTCAGCAGCTGGAACCATCCCGATTGGAGACCAGGTTGATGCTCATATTTGTCTCAGTATGTTTCTGTGGTTTTCATTTTTTAATTTACATGGAAGTACAGATTAATAAAGGGTGGTAAAACTTGAAAACTGGTTGAAGATGGCCTCCTGATATGGGTCACAAAACAAATTCTATAGAACCAAGAATATGAAAGATTAAAAACAGCATGCAAAATAGTTCTTACAGTTCCAGTGTTGAAAAGTTACTAAAACTTTAAGCAAATCAAGAAATCACCTAAGCATTTAATGTATTAACTCACAAGGTCATTGACACTGTAGGATTGCTAAATTGATTGCTGTGGGGTTTTTTTTTTTCCATTGTCAATCTACAAGGAAGAAGAAGAGTTATGTTTATGCATGTAGGAAAAAGTTTTCTTTTTAAAAGTAAAACTCCTTTAGACTTGTTTTAAAACCTTATTCAGGGTTCAGTTGAAAAGTTGACTAAGATGATTTATTCTGAAAGAGATCTAATGTTACAGAAACCAGTATTTGACGTAAACTGGGATGAACTGATTCAGACATCAGTATCATAGACGTTTTTTGGCTGCAAAGTGGACCCCTGATGCAAAGTGTAGCTGAGGTCTTTCCTTTTCTTTCTGAGATTGGGGTTTTACTCTACACAAATTTGGATAAGAATCAGAGTTAAGAATCACTTGTTTGCATGTATCAAAAACACACCCACACTGCTTCAGCAGAGAAAAGACTTCACTGTCTCGTGTAATTGAAAGATCCGTTGGAAGAAGAGGCTTTTAGGAAAGGCTTGACCTCCTGGCCCCATGACATAACCAGGTCCTGTCCTCCTCTAGGTCTTTGCCTGGGGTCCTTGGTGCCGGCCTCTTTGTTGGTATGATCTCCCCCGTGATCCTAAGATGACTCCCTTGTTTCTGCAGGGACATGTGCGTCCTTATCCATTGCTGATGGGAAGGAAGCTGGTGGAATTCATAAATCCCAAGAAGTTGAGACAGGATTAAGTAACAGGCTCACCGCTGACACAGTTACTATGGCCAGAGAAAAGGAATGCACCAAAGAGCTCAGGGTAGCCTCTAAGCCTCCGCCTTCTCTGCCTCTCATTTGTGAGGGCGATGAACGACGCACGTCACCAAATGGAAATCTGTGGCTGCTGGAATGGTCAGGACGGATGCTGGAAACATAACCGACTATAACAATGAATCTTAGAAATCAAAGCCGCCTTCAGCCGAATACCTTTCTGATTGATCAACTTTTACAAAACATTAATTCAAAATGGTCATTCAGTCTCTGCAGGTACCACTTGACACAGTGAGACAGCACTTTCTGATAGGACCTCTTGGATTTTGAGCTGTATTTGGAAAGGGCTTCCTTAGATTGAGCTTAAATATGCTTCCCCTGGTGCTTCACCAATTGGTCCTTATTTTGCCCCTTGTAGCCACAAAAGAGTAAATTCAATCCTTTTTCCATGTTACAGCCTTTCTAATACATATTAAAGCGGTTTAAAAAAATCATCCCGGGGTGCATGTGTTGTTGAGTAGTAGAATTCTCGCCTGCCATGCTGGTGACCTGGGTTTGATTCCTAGCCCATGCACTTCCCAACCAAACAAGCAAACAAACAAACGAAAAACCAAAAGAAATGAAAATTCAGCCAGTTGTACTACAGTAGGTGATGCTCACGTGGAAAGAGAATGAAACGTGGCCCTGCAATACAGGATTAAAAAAAAAAAAAATCATCCCGAGCTTTTCCTTTCCAGCCTCAACATCCCCCCTTTTCTCATCTGTTCTTAATATTGAAAGGTTTTAAACACCCAAACTCTTTTGGCTGCTCTTCTTGGTATGAATTCTGGTTAATCAGTTCCAAGCTCAGACATATAGTTCTGTGATACTGACATAGAGACTCCCAATGTGGCTTTGGGGGAAGTAGTTTATTGCCATATGTGTGAGAAGAAAGAGAGTGAGGAAAAAATGGGGCTAAATCTTGTGGAGAATGACTTTAACAGCAGTCTGTAGAAGAAGCCAGCCTCAGAAATGATAACCTAGATTTAAATATCCACAGACAGAACATGTGCAAAAAATATGCTTTGGAACACAATCTCTCTAGTCTCTAACCATTAATATTTTACTTAAGTTTTTTTGTTTGAGGCTTGATATTTAGTTTTTAAATATTTTGTAAATTATTTATACTTTAATAAATAACTGCTTACTATTATATGTGAATATATCTGAACTATCTTATATCTTAAGGTAATTCTTTTTATTTTCTTTTATAAAAATGACAGAGAAAAAGTTTTATATCACAATGGCTTTGATCATAGTCTGTTTGTAATTTGAACTCTCATTTCCCTTTGTTGTGAATGTTCTCTGGCAGAGTGACTGCCTCTCAGGATCTACCACTTGAAACAATTTGTAAGAGAAATGTGACAAACAAATGTCGTGTAGCTGTTCCAAAGGGATGGCAGCTTCCTTGTAACCTCTTTCTCCATTTGCCGCAAACCTATCTAGTTACCACTATGTAAAGCACTAAGGAAATCTAGTTCTATTTGACACCTACTATCACTCTACAGCAACCATTAGATTCACAGTACCCCTCTCCTCCTTTTTAATGGAGTATTTATTTACGTTGATGTTAACCCTGAAAAGGAGTGTTCTCCATCAGACACAGAAGAGGGTGGTAGATGAGCACTTATTTAGGGAAAGGCTCTGACGAGGTGCCTGGAACTCCTTCCTCCCCATCCAGTCCATCATTAGGTCCTATGACTCTACTTCCACAATATGCCTCAAGCATGTTCTCTTCCCTCCAGTTTCACCGCCACTGCTAGTCCAAGCATCATCATCAACCACTTGGAACTCCTGTAATGGCTTCTCCTGCAATGGCTTCTAACTAGTCTCCTCCCATCTTCCAGTCCATTTTCTGAACAGCAGTCAGAAGCTTAACATGTAAATAGGATCATGTCTCTCCTTACTCAGATCACTTCAGTTGCTTTTCATTATACTTAGGATGAAACACAAAATCCTTCACATAGTCGGCGAGGCCTGACCTATGTCCAAGCTCTTCTCCCTCCATTCTCTCAGGTACATAATCCATCCCAGATATAATTATTTTGTTTTTCCATTCTGTCACTGGGATAAGGTCTTTAATGCCCCAGGGCCTTTGCATGTGCTCTCTACCCTGCTTAGAACACTTGCCCATCTCTTTGCTTGGTTAACTCCTCCTAATTATTCAGCCCTTAGCCATAGTGTTGTCTACTCTTTCCATCTGGACAATAGAGAAAAATACTACTTTTTAAATAGGATTGTTTCAGGGATCAAAACATAAAACCCATGCAAAGTGCTGAACAGAGCACCTGGCATGTGCAAGGTGTTCGGTCTGTATTGGTTATGAGCACACATTATTGCCTTTAGGAGACATTTACTCATATAGACAAAGCCAGCAGGAGATGTGGTTCTTGAATAATTCTCAAATTATTGTTATGCGAGTTAGAGCAGCACTACAAAAATCTGTTTTTAACTAACAACATCACTGTGATTCTCTCTAAGGGTGTTTTCGTTGAATTGTCAAATCTTTCAGGTTAACCATATTAATACATAACTCAGTCCCAGCTTTCAGAGGTTGTCTTAAAATATTTGTTTTTTTTTTTTTTTTGCACGGGCAGACACCGGGAATCGAACCTGGGTCTCCGGCACGGCAGGTGAGAACTCTGCCTGCTGAGCCACCGTGACCCACCCTGTTTTGTTTTTTAATTTGTAGAAGATATTTAAGTACTTATTTTTAGAGGCTTTGAAAAATAACTCACCATTACTTTTCTTTTTCCCCTGGCGACTGTTGAGTTATGAATATTTCAAACATGGCAACTGGTTGGGCCTTTTGAAAGAGACATTTTGTTTTCATAACCACTGACGTTTGGAGAATGATAGGCTTTCCTTTCTTCCTTTCTTGTTTGCACTCTTTGCATAATAGGATTTCCATGGGGAAGCTTTTTTATACCTCAGCAGAATCTATATGTAAAAATACTGTTCTGTGTAAAAGGATTATGGCAGTGTGTAGATTTTCGCTGTTAGACACCTTCCTTCGGATAAATATTTATGGGAAACGTTGCACAGAATTAAAATAGCTCTAAAGAAGCTGCATACTCTCCTTGACAACAATAACAACAAAAAAGTTTGTCTATTAACAGTTGGCTTAACAGTGTCTGGCATAGAGAAGTAAAGACAAAAATATTCTTTGGTCCTATAATATTTATAGCATTGCCAGTTTAACCATTGTGCCCTATTTAGGAATTTTCTTGAGTGAGCTTTATTTTAATATCTAAAATAACACAGTCATAAGCTGGTGGCAGGGCGGCTCATGCTGACTGTAAAAGGGAACAGAGTATACTTAAGTGTAATTCTGTGAAGGACAGAGAGGGTAGAATTCTTCCTAAATTCTCGAATACTCCAACATAGAAAACATTAATAGCAATGGGGTAGCTATTAACATTGTAAATGCTTTATATGCTCTCGTATTAAACACTGTCTTTGTGAGTCTATAAGTGAGAAGGACAGGTGATTCTATTTTGTAATTCTGAGTGACGCATATTCATATATGGGTAGGGCCTCATTTATATGGCACGGCCATTATTAGAGAATGCGCTGCTCTACATAATGCACATATTCCAGGCAACGGGAAGTGAAACTAAACTATGTAGTCACTTTTTTCATTTTTATTCTTCCTAAAATGCCTATAACTTTTGCTTTAAAAATTGAAAATTTTGCCATTTTATTATAAATCTATTAAAAATTTACACTGTCTCTTGACTAATTTGACAGGTTGATCTGCAATAATTTTACCTTTTTGAGACCCTGTGTTCAGGAAACCACCACGAAAGTGGCAACGCTTGAAGCTGAGACTTGATGAAAAATCCTGGAAGAATAGTTTTCCAGGTGAAGAAGGCAGTGACGATGGGGTGAGGCCGGGGGATGGAGGGTTGACAATTCCAGGCAAAGGGAAGACGTGCAAAGGCATGGAGATGTAGGAACACATATGAATAGAAGCATCAAATCAGCAGGTGATCATTTCTTGAGCGTACAGGGAAGTGGTGTATGGGGAATACCATGAGATGAGCTGGATAGGTATGGAGGTTTACTGAACTTGGACTGTGATGTAGAGCTGAAACCCAAGGCACATTATGTCAGTCTCCTAGGCAGGAAGGGAAACCTCTGAAAATACAAGCAATTGTGTATATGAATATGACTTACATTTCCACATTTTTGAATGTGTGAAATAATTGTTTTTATTTGTTCAAGATGTGAATGACATTAGTATGAAACAAGAAAGCTGCCTGAGCGGATTACAATGATTAGGATGTACAGTCCAAATCTCTAAATCTCCTTGAGAAAGGCAACATAGTTTTCATATGCCGTTTACTAGATTCTCCAGTTCATTAACTGCTTGCATTTTATTCTTTTTGCTTTGTTATTTTCTCACCTTGTATGTGTATTTTCCCTCTTTTTTTTTTTTTTGCTGAACCATTTGAATATTAGGTGTAGATGTAATACACCTTTGCCACTGAATACGCCAGAGTATATTTCCTAAGAAAATGGACATTTTCTTACATAACCACAAAATAATGATTAAAATCAGGAAATTTAATGTGGGTACAAACTATCACCTAGTCCACAGACTATATTCAAATTGTGTCAAGTGACCCAATAATGTTCTTTATAGCTATGTTTTTTTTTGCTGAACCATTTGAATGTTAGCTGTAGATGTACACTAGGAACATCTGGTACCTGCCTAGGATCCAATTCAGCATCATGCATTGCTTTCAGTTGTCACGTCTCTTTAGTCTATTTTAATCTGAAATAGTTCTTCAGCCTTTCTTTGCTTTCTTGGCTTTGATATTTTAGAAATATATGGGCTATTTAACTTGTAGCTAACTCATATTTACAGAAGGAATGATGGGCTTGGGAAATTATCAGCATATGCTAATAATGCTAGTGGGTTAAACGGAATGTGGTATAGAACATTTGCGTAGCTTTAAAGTAACTTCCCACATATTACTTATTATTCATGCATGGAACCATAGTAACTTTACTTTGGAGATGCCCGGACATTCCACCTTAACTAAGTGAACAGAGTTTACGTCACCAATACTGGAGCTAATTACTTTTGGTGCTTTCTGAAATGATGCACTGAGAAGAATACAGTTAAAGGAGGTGAAGGAAAATTTGGCTAAAGAGATAAAGGATATTAAGAAGACAGTCTGTGGGCATAAAGAATATGAAAGTATATAAAAAGACATAACAGAAACTATAGGGAAGAAAGTCACAATTGAAGAGATTAAAAATATACTGGCGACATCCAGCAGCAGATTTGAAGAGGCAGAAGAAATGTTTAATGAATGAGAAGACAAGATAATTGAACTCTTACCACCAGAAGAAAACAGATAGAGAAAAGAATGGGGAAAAATTGAGCAGGGTCTCAGAGATTTGAATGACAGCACAAAATGCATAAACATATCCTGTGTATCTCAGGAGAAGAAAAAGGGAAAGAGGCAGAAAGAGTATTTAAGGAAATAATAGTTGAAAATTTCTCAAACCTTAAGATATAAATATACATGTCCAAGAAGCACAACATACTGCGAACAAAATAAATCCTAATAGACCTACTCCGAGACACTAACTAATCAGAATGTAAAATGCTAAAGATAAAGAGAAAAACCTGAAAGTAACAGAAAAACAAATTCATCACATATGAGGCTCTACAGTAAGACTAAGTTGCAATTCCTCATCAGAAACCATGAGGGTGAGAAGGCACAATATACTTAATGTACTGAAAGAGAAAATTGTCAGCTAAGAATTCTTTATCTGGAAAAACTGTCCTTCAAATTGAGAAAGAGTTTAATTTATTCAGAGATTAATAGAACCTGAGAGAGTTTATCAACAAGAGATATCCTACAAGAAATACTGAAGGGAGTTTTGTCTGAAAGGAAAAGACAGGAAAGAGGTTTGAAGGAGAGTGTAGAAATGAAAATTATCAATAAAGTAATTAAAAGGATAAAAAGTTAACAAAAATAAGATATTAAAAACCAAAGGATTAAGTGGGTGAAATAAGAATGCTATACAGTAATATCATTGAGTGATAATGGATTAAACTCCCTAATCCAGAGACACAGATTGGCAGGATAGATTAAAAAAAAGTTTGATCCATTTGTTTGCTGTTTACAGGAGACCCACTTTAAATGCAAGGACAAATAGGTTGAAAGTGAAAGGTTGGAAAAAGGTATTCTATGCAAAGAGTAATCAAAAAAAGAGCTAGGGTAGCTATACTGATATTGGATAAAACAGAGTTTAAATGCAGTATTGTTAGTAATGACAAAGAAGGACACATAATAATAAAAGGGGCAATGCACCAAGAAGAAATAACAATCATAAATATTCATGTACCTAAGCAGGGTGTCTGAAAATACATGAGACAAAACTGAAGGGAGAAATAGACATCTCAACAATAATAATTAGCGAGTTCAATATACCACTCTCATTAACAGAGAATTTAGACATGGGATCAAAAAGGAAACAGAGAACTTTGAATAATCTGATAAATGAACTACATCTGACAGACATACACAAAACATTGCATGCTAAAACAACAAGATATACATTCTTCTCAAGTGTGCACAGATCATTCTCCATGATAGACCATGTGTTGGGTCACAAAACAAGTCTCAGTAATTTTAAAAAAGAGTGAAGTTGTGCAAAGCACTCTCTTTGACCTTAATAGAATGAAGTGGGGTATCAATAACGGGTAGTGAACCAGAGAATTCATAAGTATATGATTGTTAAACAACACACTGTAAACAATCAGCAGGTCAAAGAAGAAATTGCAAGAGAAATCAGTAAATATCTTGAGACAAATGAAAACAAGAACACCAATATCAAAACAATGGGATGCAGCAAGGGCAGTGCTGAGAAGGAAATTTATAGCCTTAAACACCTACAATAAACAAGAAAAAAGATCTAAAATAAAAAATGTAATGGAACAGGAACTAGAAAAAACAGCAAACTAATCCCAAAGCAAGTAGAAGGAAAGATATAGCAAAGATAACTGAAATAAATGAAACTGAGCATAGAAAAACAATAGAATCAACAAAACCAAAAGTTGATTCTTTGAGAACATCAATCCAACTGATGAAACTTAGCTAGACTGACGAAGAAAGAAAAAGAGAAGGCATAAATAAATAAAATCAGAAATGAGAGGGGGGACATTTTAGTAACCCCACAGAAAAAAAAATAAGTGGACACTATAAAGAACTGTATGCCAACATTTGACAACTTAGATGAAATGCACGCATTCCTAGAAATACACAAACAACCTATACTAACTCTAGAAGAAATAGAAGCCCTCAACAGATCATTTACAACTAAAGAGATTGAATCAGTCATCAAAAACCTCCCAGCAAAAAAAAAAGCTTAGGGCCAGATAGATTCACAGGTGAATTCTACCAATTATTCAAGAAGAATTAATAGCAATCTTGCTCAAACTCTTCCAAAAAATTGGACAGAAGGGGCCACTACTTAACTCATTTTATGAAGCCAACATCACCCTAATGCCAAAGCCACAGAAAAATACTAAAAGAAAATTACACACCAATTTCTCTAATGAATATAGATGCAAAAATCTTCAACAAAATACAAATTGAATCCAGAATCACATTAAAAGAATTATACGCCATGATCAAGTGGGTTTTATGCCAGTGCTGCATGGCTCTACATAAGAAAATTAATTAATATAATACACCATGGTGGTAGTTTGGAGGCTGTATGTACCCCGGAAAGGATCGTGTTCTTGTAATCCATTCCTGTGGTTGTAGACCTGTTATAGGTGGGACCTTTTGATTGGGTTATTTCAATTGAGATGTGACTCACCTCATTCAAGTTGGGTCTTAATCCTTTTACTGGAGGATAAAAGATAAAAGACAGAAAAAAAGCCCCAGAGAGAAACTGAGAGACAACGACACACCCACAGAAGCTGAGGAGTAAACATATGAAGCCAGAAGCTGGAAGCAATGAAACCTGTGAGGGAAGGAGCAGCAGATGTAACCATGTGCCTTGCTGTCTCACCAGATAGGCCAAGCTCCCTGATAACCAGTCTTCAGAGAAGGTATCATCCTGTTGATGCCTTACTTTGGACATTTTCATAGAGTTAGAATTGTAAACTTGTAAGCTAATAAATCCCCATTGTTAAAAGCCAGTCAGTTCCAGGTGTATTGCATTTGTCAGCTTTAGCAAGCCGAAACAACCACATTAACAAATAGAAAGGGGAAAACCACATACTCATCTCAATTGACACAGAAAAAGCATTTGACCAAATCCAGCATCCTTTCTTGACAAAAATACTTTGAAAGATAGGAGTAGAAGGAAACTTTCTCAACATTGTAAAGGGGATATATGAAAAAGCTATAGCTAAAATCATAATGGTGAAAGACTGAAAACCTCCCCTCTGATATCTATAACAAAACAAGGAAGCCCATTGTCACTACTGTTAACTAAACATTGAGCTAGAAGTTCTAGCTAGAGCAGTTAAGCAAGAAAAAGAAATAAAAGGCATCCAGATTGGAAAGGAAGTAAAACTTTCACTATTTTCAGATGACATGATCCTATATATAGGAAGACCTGAAAAATCCACAACAAGGCTATTGGAGCTAATAAATGAGTTCAGCAAAGTGGCAAGATATAAGATCAACATGCAAAAATCTTTAGTTTTCCTATACACTAGTAATGAGCAATCTGAGGAGGAAATCAAGAAAAAGAATCCATTTACAATACCAACTAAAAGATCAAATACCTAGAAATAATTTTAACCAAGGCTATAAAGGACACCTACAGAGAAAACTGTACAACAGTGCTGAAAGAAACCTAAATAAATGGAAGAACATTCTGCGTTCATGGATTGAAAGACTAAATATCATTAAGATATCAATAATACCTAAATTGATTTATAGGTTCAATGTCATCCCAATCAAAATTCCAACAGCTTATTTTATAAAATTAGTAAAGGCAATCATCAACTTACTTGGAAAGGTAAGGGGCCCCAAATAGCCAAAAACCATCTTAAAAAAGAGAAATAAGTGGAGAACTCACACTTCCTGACTTTAAAGCATATTACAAAGCAACAGAGGTCAAAACAGCATGGCACTGGCACAAGGCTAGATATATTGACAAATGGAATTGAATTGAGAGTCCCAAAATATACCCTCACATTTATGGCCAATTGATTTTTGATGAGGCAGCCTAGTCCATTCAACTGGGATAGAATAGTTTCTTCAACAAATAATGCTGGGAGAACTGGATGTCTGTATGCAAAAGAATGATACATTATATTTTGTATAATTCTTATACAGAAATTAATTCAGAATGGATCAAAGACCTAAATATAAGTGCCAGAAACATAAAACTCCTGAAGAAAATGTAGGGAAAAATCCTCAAGATCTTGTAGTAGGTACTGGTTTCTTTACATACAAAGCACAAGCAGTGAAAGAAAAAAAAAGATAAATATGACCTTCTCAAAATTAAATACTTTTGTGCTTCAGAGGACTTTGTCAAAAAAGTGAAAAGACAGCCTACTCAATGGGAGAAAATATTTGGAAACCACATATCTGATAATGATTTAATACCCAAAATATATAAATAAATCCTACAATTCAACAATAAAAAGATAAATAGCCCTATTTGAAATGGGGAAAAATCTTGAATAGACATTTTTCCAAAGATGAAACACACGTGGCTAAAAAGCATAAGGAAAGACACTCAACATCACTAGCTATTAGGGAAATGCAAATCAAAACCACAATGAGATATTTCATACCTACTACAGTGACTATTACTAAAAACAAAAAATCAAGAAAACAGAAAACTGCAACTGCTAGAGAGAATGTGGAGAAAAGGAATACTCATTCACTTCTGGTGGGAATATAGAATGGCGCAGCCACCATAGAAGACAGTTTGGCCATTCCTCAGGAAGCTAAATATAGAATTGCCATATGATCTAGCAATCCTGCTACTCGAAATATACCCAGAAGAACTGAAAGCAGGGACTTGAACAGACATTCTCACACCGATGTCCACGGTGGCATTATCCATAATTACCCATAGATGGAAGCAATCCGGTGTCCATCAACCGATGAATGGATGAATAAATATGGTATGTGCATATGATGGAATATTAATCAGCTGTAAGAAAGATGAAGTTCTGATGCATGTGACGACATGGATGAACCTTGAGGACATTATGTTGAGTAAATAAGCCAGGCAGAAAAGAACAAATATTGCATAATCTCACTAACATGATCTAATTATAATAAGCAAACTCATAGAGTTAAAGTACAGAATATATCTTAAAAGAGATAGAATAATGAAAGAGAATGGGGAGCTGATGTTTAATCTTTACAGTATTTTTAATTAGGTTGATTGTAAATGTTTGGAGATTGATGTGATGGTAGCGCATTATTGTGAGTGCAATTAATGCTCTGAATTGTATGTGTGGTTGTGGTTGAAAGAAGAAGTTTAAAGTTGTGTATAACACTAGAAGGAAAATTAGAGGATAAAACATGGGCGATTGTATAACCTTGTGGACAGTGGCTGGGGTTAATAGGACAAATATAAGAATGTTCTTTCATGAACTAGGACAAAGGTACTTCACTATTACAAGGCGTTATCAATAGGGTGCTACATGGGAGAAATACGTCTAATGCAAACTCTGGACTGTAGTCAACGATATTTTAATGTTTTTGTTTTTTTTTTTTGCATGAGCAGGCACCGGGAATTGAACCTGGGTCTCTGGCATGGCAGGTGAGAACTCTGCCTGCTGAACTGTGGCCCGCCCTTTAATGTTCTTTTATTGGTTGTAGCAAAGGTTCCACACCAATGCTAAATGTCAATAATGAGGGGGTATAAGACATATTAGAATAATGAAAATGTTCTAAAATCAATTGTGGTGATGAATACACAATTCTCTGAATATATTGTGAGCCATGGATTGTACACTTTGGATGGATTGTATGGTGTGTGAACATATCTCAATAATACTCCTTCCAAATAAATGAATAGGTAAAATACCATTTACCTGGTATATGTCATTAGCATTTCATCTGGAAAGCATAACATTTTTTAATCTAAATTTAGATTTTATTATATGAATTAGTAAAAGATATTTTAATTTAGCTTAAAATGAGAGGTTTTTTTCCTTTCAAATGAAATTTAATCTGGTGCAACATAATATATATTACTTAAAATCCTACAGAGAAAACAGCATATCTCTATTCTCCCTTTGTAGGCAGTGCTTCTTTAAGGGGGGTGGTTTTGCCTTTGCAGGAGACATCACAACTCGCATGTAGTGGGTAGAAGCCCCAGATGCTGTTAAACACCCTACAATTCACAGAAAGCCCCCCCCCACAAAGTATTTTCCAGCTCAAAATGTCAATTGTATTGAGAACGAAAAACTCTGTTAGAGGATGATGTTTGATAAGTCTATCTGAAAAGACCCATACAACCAGCTGTGTCAATCTTTCATGAAGCAATTACAAGTTGATATCTGAGAAGTAAAGACAGCAAGACTGAGGGGGGAAGTAATCTTCAGTGGAGGAAGCATGACAGCTACAAGCCCTGAGATGCGAGGGACTCGGTATATATGTGAAGGGAAACGTGAGTTTAAACATAGTATGACACTGGGCTCAGGGCTTAAAATGAGCATCTAAGTGGAGTGATACGTGGGAAAAGGCATCTGATGTATGTATGTACGCTTGTTAGGTTGGAATTTATAAGTTAACTAAGTGTTGTGGAAAAGGGGGTCATATAGAATTTATAGCTCTTTAAAATTGGAGTTCTTCCCTCATGCTAACATGCTGCCATTGATCAAAGTGATGCTGTCGCACCTTTCTGAGCTGTCATCAGGGCCTCTGTCATATTCTTTTGAATATCATCAGTGGTGGTAAAACATTACCCTCAGAGGTGGAAATTTGATTTTAGAAGAAAAAAATCAAGCATTTGGACCTACATATGGTGAGTAGGAAAGTTACCCATGCTTATTACCATTTTAATAAAACTTGAGGCCAGGCTGTGAATTAAATAAATATGACTCTAAAAGAAATTGTAAAAGGAGTTTTAAAAAATGTCTTAAGTCAAATCAATGTCATTGGAGTATGTGTGTGGTCTCTCAAGATGACCATCTCCAGGGAGAAATACTCCTGGTGAGGGTGAGGTGTGCTAAAACATCTCTTTGATAGCCATACTGTTTTCAGTGCTACATATATATTTGGAAGTAACACCATATTCGTGTGCAGCCAAATTTTTGTGAGTGAGAATGCTTAGAACAAGTCTTACTGCAGTTTTTTTATGTTAATTTTTTTTTTTTTTTTAACATGGGCAGGCACCGGGAATCGAACCCGGGTCCTCGGGCATGGCAGGCAAACATTCTTACCTGCTGAGCCACCGTGGCCCGCCCTTTAATGTTAATTTTAACTTTTAAACTGTTATACCACACCTCAAAATCTGGAAATTCCTAGCTTAAACAAGGATATATTTATCTTTAAGCTCTTTTTTCAATTGTCAGCTTTACTTTGACTGCATAGGCCTAATTTAGGACAGCTTTTCAGTGTTAAATCAAAAGCCTGTTAAGGGTACTTGAGAAGGATTAATGTTATAACAGAATTAACAGAACTATAGGTCCACTTCCAGTAGGATGTCAGTTCATCCTAGTTTGCTGAGACTGTCAGGATTTTAAAACCATAAATCCCACTTCCTGGGAACCCCCCTTAACCCTGGTCAAATCCAGAAGATTAGTCATCCAATTTCCCAATGAAAAGAAAACAATGTCTCTCATAATAAACAAAGGAAAAGGACATATCCATATTGGGAGTAGCCTAGCAGCTTCAGTCAGACAGCAACATATTCAGCTGAAAATAAGCTGAGCTACTCACTAACATATTCTGGTTCAACTTGAAGTGAGAAATCCTGTTTCATGGCCCTGGCTCACTCCAGGTTTTACCAACCAAAAATAATAACAAGAACAACTATTTATTATAATATAATGTAACATAATGTAATGTAACGTAACATTATAATATAACATAATATAATTTTATGTTTTATCCATCATGCTTATCGTATTTGTCTTTGACCTCGTCAGATAAATATTTTGACAATCGATATTCTTGGGCAAGGGAGTGATAGGCTTATTTAGTTTTCAATGGCTTCGTAGTGTGGATCTAAAGACTTTATAGAAATGCCTGAGAAATCCATGGTGGTAGAGTTTAACTTAGTTAACATTCAGAATACACCACCATTCATGAGGCATTTAGAATTACTCAGGTAGAGAGGGTGGTGTGGTGATTAGCCGCTGGAATCAGGAGGACCCAGAAAGTACATCCTGACTTTCTCGTTACTGGTATGTAAACTTGGATCAGAATTCTGCCTCTCTAAACTTCAGTTTCTTTATAAATCAGCAAGCAGACAAGCAACAGTCAAAATTATGGTATTCACCTTCTGGAATTACTGATTATTCAATGAGATAATGAATGTAAACTAATCAGTGCCATGCCCAGCACATAGTAAGCACTCATTCAGTGTGAGCCATTATATGCACCTACCAAAAGTTTCTGTAATAGTATTTTCTGATTTCATTTTAGAGTCACTCTGTCTCTTAAATGTCTCAATCCTTATCCATACTCTTCGCAGAAGTGTAATGTTAAATAAATATACAAAGAACATAAAGAATTCTGATATGTTCACTATATGTCAGTCTAGGCTTCAGAGAACACCGCAGTATTACTTTGAGAGAATATTGAGAGGAGGCAGGTCAAGATGGTGTGTAGGGAGGTGTAAAATCTACTTAGCCTTCTAGAGCAGCCAGTAGATAGCCAGTAACTACCTGAAACAACTGTTTGGGAGACATCTGTGACTGGACACACATCATACACCAGTCTGGAGTGGGTGGAAGGGCCAAGATCACAGCACAGAACTGTAAGTCAGTCTCCGAATCTTGGAGGCTGGCATCCATCCCCCACTGGCATGGCAGGCTGTTTTGGAGACACTTCACTGTGTGAAAAAGAAGCAGTCTCTACTAGGAGCAAAGGAAAGCAGCTCAAGCAAGCTCCAATTGTAGTTTTTTATTATTTCAAATTTTAAGGCTAGTGGTGAAAGTTATCAAAAGAGTTTTCTCCTGAAAATTCCTTTTTCTTAGGAAAAAAAAGAAAGGCAAATCAAAACCCTCTCAGCAGAACCACAGATGCTGTGGCAGTCAGGCCTCTCTGCAGATAGGGACACCTCATCAGTCCGTCCATTCACTCTCGGATTGTAGTCGGCATCCTCCTCCTCCTCCTCCACTCCAAATCCTCCGTTTCCTGGATCCGACAGGCTAGCCCACCTCCGCATTGTTCCCAGCATCCTCCAAGAACTGGACATCAGCTGTGTCAAGATTATGATCTGTTTCAAATAGCTGCTTCCCACTCAATTTATTTTTTCCTGCTTGTTCTTCTTCTTTCTTTTGTTTATTTTCAGTCTCTAGTCGCTCTGCATCAAACTTGGCTTTCCAACTTAAGATATTCTCAATTGTAACCAGAATGCCATGAAATAACTGCTTTTTAGTTCCTTCTGCTTCCTTTTCTTTTTTGCTTCTCTTCTTCTCTTCCAACCTTTATTTGATTTACTATTTCTTTTCATTTTTCTTGCACAGCTGACACTAAAGTAAAAATCATTACCATATCAAGATTTTTTTCTGCCAAAACTGTTAATAATTTTTAAATGTCTGAGATATAATTATCTTCTAGATTTTCCTGGGAGATTATTTCATAAAGAGGAGCTTCATCTGAGTATTTTTTTACTATGTGTAAACTTGAGCACAGTCTGGACAGTTTCATCATTTTCTCCAGCTTCAGATGTCACAGCAAATGGTGAAGCTGGGTGGATTTTCTGATAATACTGTGAAGGAGTTGAAGTAGATGGACTCCAGGCCTCCAGTTCCCTGGGCTGCTCCTCACTGTAATCTGTCATTGTGACCCTCAGTACAGCCCATCAATCGCCCAGACTCTCAGGTGGCCACACCAGGAGAGTGGACCACAGCCCAGCGGGCATAGGCAGAGTCCCCAGTTGCCATTTTAATGAACAAATTCATACTGCTGGATATAAGCCCAGAGCACAGATGAACCCAGAGGAAGCATGAAAGGAACCCTGAGGTCTCTCCCAGCAGGGAGGAGGAGGGGCTGATGGAAAAACAATCAACAACAACAACAAAAAAAAACAAAGACTTTTGGAGTCGGCTGAGAACACTGGAAAGGAGCTGTGCTCCAAGAGAAGGGGCACACAGCGCTGAGTACCAACTCTGACTCTTGATTGGTGAACCCGAGCTGGGTGGGGCTGGGGACTGATTCTAAAAAAGAAATTTTTTTAAAAAGCATTCTTAGCCCATTAAAGAAAGCAATAGGTATTCACAATTGTCAGCACTTCCTCAGGCAAGGGCAGACTTAAGATGTCTGAGAGACAAGGTAACTAGTCAAGTGACGGAGATATTTCCCTAAAGGGTGGATCTTCCCCAAGAAAAGGAGGGGCTGGGTCACAGCCCAGCACAAGTAGCAGCCATCATTCAAAGAATCCAAAGCCCCGGGGGCTGAAGAACAGAAATAACTTAAGCTAACCTTCTCCCTCAGCCTGTCTCAACCTTAGCTCTGGCAGGGACAGGGCCTGCTGAGAATTATGCCAGTGGGGAGTGAGGCTGACAAGTGTCACCTGCTGGGAAGGATAGGAAAAGCACAGAGCAAGAGGCTTCACAAGAAAAACTGGCAACCTGTTGGGTCTCAATCTCAGGGAAACTTGATACTGATTACAGCCAGAGACCCAGGCCTGTCTTGTCTGGGAAAATCTGATAGGGGTTGATCATATCTGAGGAGACCTTCCTTCAAAAAATGTTCCTTATAGGCAGGACAAAAACTAGAAAGACAAGAGCTGAACAATTCTGATCAATTAAACAGAAGCTATGCTAGATGTCTAAAATAAGTTGAACCGAATGTCAAAGGACAGATAGAGAACAAAGCCAACCAAAAAGAAAACCCTAGGTAAAAGAGTGAAAACAGAAACAGCCTCCAGAAGAAACTAGTCAAGGAAATCAGATGCCTAGACACCAGCAAAATTTACAAGTCATACTATGATGCTCAAAGATATGACCCAGTCAGAGGAACAAACTAACACTTCAAATGAGATACTGAAGGTTAAAACAACTAATTAAAGATGTTCAAACAAACCTTTTAAATCAGATCAGTGAGTTGAGGGAAGATATGGCAAAAGAGATGGAGGATATAAAGAAGACATTGAGTGACCATAAAGAAGAACGCAAAAGCTTGAAAAAACAAATAACAGAACTTATGGGCATGAAAGACACAACAGAAGATATGAAAAACACAATAGAGACAGAGTTTGCAAGTTGCTGGAATGCGATATAATAGAACTGGAACTGCTTTTTAAAAGGGGAATTTAGTAAGTTATCAGTTTACAGTTCTAAGGAAGTGAAAGTGTCCATGTTAAGGTACCAACAAGAGGTTATCTTCTCTCAGGAAAACTGATGGGTCAGGAACACCTCTGTCAGCTGGGTAGTCACGTGGCTGGCATTTGCTGGTCTCTTGCTCTTGGGCTCCATTGTGTTCAGCCTTCGTTTCTTTGGGGGTTCCTCGCTTTGCTTCTCTGGGTCTGGCTTTCATCTCTTGGCTTCCCTTGGCTCTCTCCAGGTCCTGGCTTGTTTAACATTTCATGGTGATGTGTACTGGGCTCCAAGTATCTCCAAATATCCATATCTATGTTCTCCACATGTTGGCATCTGTGTCAGCTCTGCTTTGAAGTTTTTGTTGTCTCTGTCATTTCTGGCTATCTCCAAAATGTTTCCTCTTTTAAAGGATTCCACTAAACTTATCAAGAACCACCTCGAATGGATGGAGTCAAATCTCCATCTAATCAGAAGGTCAAACCCACAATTGGGTATGTCACATCTCCACAGAAATAATCTAATCAAGAGTTTATGGCATACATTATTGAATCAGGATTAACAGAAAGGGCTGCCTCTACAAAATTGAAGCAGATTAAAACATGGTTTTTCTGGGGTACATAATTATTTTCAAACCGGCCCAGAGACCTACAACAGCAGATTTGAAGAAGCAGAAGAAAGGATTAATGAACTAGAGGACAGGACATCTGAAATACATAAAATACACATAAAAGTACAGCTAGGGAAAAGAATGGAATTGAATGACAACATGAAGCACATGGATATATATTTTTTGGGTGTCCCAGAAGAATAAGAGAACAGAAAAGGGACAGAAAGACGAATGGAGGAAATAATCACTGAAAATTTTCCATCTCTTATGAAAGACATTAAATTGCAGATCCAAGAAGATGGGATCTTTTGATTAGATTATTTCCATGGAGTTGTGACTCTGCCTATTCAAGGTAGGTCTTAATTAATTTACTGGAGTTTATGACAGAGCTGACCCAGAGAGTAGAGGAATTAAACAAAGATACAGCTGTTTAGAGATACAGAAAGAAAATGTGCCAGGAGATACCTGAAAGAACCACAGAGGCTGAGAGCCTTTTGAGACCAGAAACCGGGAGAGATGGGTCAGTAGATGTTGCCCAGTGCCTTCCCATGTGACAGAGGAACTGCAGACACAATCAGCCTTTCTTGAGTGAAGGTATCCTCTTGTTGATGCCTTAACTTGGACATTTTCATGCCTTAGAACTGTAAATTTGTAACCTCGCAGATCCTTTTTGTAAAAGCCAATCCATTTCTGGTATATTGCATTCTGACAGCCTTAGCAAATGAAAACAGCAGTGGCATGATATAATTAAGACACTGAAAGAGAAAAACTGCCAACCAAAAATGCTATAGAAAAACTCCTTCAAAAATAGGGAGCATTTATCTGGGATCTATCTTGTAACTGCTTGTTGAAGAATGCCTTGAAAACTATTGCTTTTTTCTTTCTTTGCTTGGTATGTATGTTATATTATGCAATAAAAAGGTTTTAAAATTAGGGAGAGTTTAAACTATTTTCAAACAGACAGTTTGGTTAAAAATAAGCAGAAAGATACAAGTGCTGGAGAAAATGTGGAGGGAGAGATGTACCTATCCACTGTCGTTAGGGAAATAGAGTGGTGCAGCCCCTCTGGAGGGCAGGGTGGTGGTTCCCCAGGTGGCTAAGTATGGGGTTGCCATATGATCCTGCAGCCCCATTTTTAGGTTATTTACTTGGAGGAACTGAAAGCAGGGACACAAATGGACATTTGACACTGGTGTTTATGGCGGCAGTACCCACGATTTGCAGTGGATGGAAGTGGTCCAAGGGTACATCACCTGATGAATGGAAGGATGAACTGTGCTGTACACATACAATGGAATATTGAGTGGCTGCAAGAAGGATGAGGCATGCAACTAGGTGAGTGGATCTTGAGGACATTCTGTTGGGTGAAATAAGCCAGGAAACCAAAAGGCAAATGTTGTAAGGCCTCACTAATATGGACTAACTACAGTGTGCAAACTCTGAGAATTAAGTTTGAGAGCATTGGTTATGAGAAGATAGAAGGTGGGCAGAGATTAGGCATTTGACGATTAAGGAGTATAGAAGATTCAATAAGGCTTATTGTAAAAGTTCCTAGGTTGCAAACTCTTATAGTAGTCACATCTATTCCTGACTTTTAACTGTTACTTCTACATTCTGAGCTAATATCTAAATGCAGAGCTTTTTGTAGATAATCTGGTCATTCTCTGGAACTTTAGGTATCTGTGTGATACCTGAGACTTGGAGCTAGAATTCTGCATCTATGAAAGTCAGCAGTACCCCATATAGCAACTATCATTGGAGCTGAAAAAAGAGGTCTGGCTTCAATTAGAGATATGAATGAAGCTGATCTGGTTAGCATAGCACTAAGGTAAATAAGAATACAGGGTGCTTTTAGTTTGGAAGCTGCCGGAATACAATTTATCAGAAACGGAGTGGCTTTTTAAAAAGGGAATTTATTAAGTTGCAAGTTTATAGTTCTAAGGCTGTGAAAATGTCCAAATTAAGGCAAGTCTATAAAAATGTCCAGACTAAGGCATCCAGGGAAAGATATCTTGGCTCAAGCAGATATGTTCGGGCATGTTTGGGGTTTCTCCCTCAGCTGGAAAAATACACGGCAAAGTCTGTTGCCCTTCTCTCCAGGCTTCTTCAATCACTTCCCTAGGGGCATTTTCATTTTTCATCTCCAGTGGTCTCTGGCTGTGTGGATTCTGTGGGTTCTGAGCTTTCAACAAAATGGTTCCTTTTTTTTTTCCTTTTTGGTTGGTAACTTTTAAAAATTTTTTATTGATACAACAATTGTTCTAGTTTGCTAGCTGCTGGAATGTGACATACCAGAAACGGAATGGCTTTTAAAAAGGGGAATTTAATGAGTTGCTAGTTTACAGTTCTAAGGCTGAGAAAATGTCCCAATCAAAACAAGTCTATAGAATGTCCAATTTAAGGCATCCAGGGAAAGATACCTTGGTTCGAGAAGGCCGATGAAGTTCAGGTTTTCTCTCTCATCCTGAATGGCACGTGGCAAACACAGTCACAGTTTCTCTCTCGGCTGGAAGGGTGCATGGCAATCATGGCATCATCTGCTACTTTCTCTCCTGACTTCCTGTTTCATGAAGCTCTCCGGGAGGCGTTTTCCTTCTTCATCTCCAAAGATCGCTGGCTTGTGGACTCTGCTTCATGGTGCTGCAGCATTCTCTGCTCTCTCTGAATCTCTCATTCTCCAAAATATTTCCTCTTTTATAGAATTCCAATAAACCAATCAAGACCCATCCAAATGGGTGGAGACATGTCGTCCCCTAATCCAGTTTAACAACCACTCTTGACTAAATCACATCATTCAGGGAGATGATCTGATTACAATTTCAAACATACATTATAGATTATTCTACCTTTACGAAATGATATTTTGATTAAAACATGGCTTTTCTAGCGGGCATACTTCCTTTCAAACCAGCACAACAATGTACAAGCATATACACTGTTAACATACAAACATTCCATACATGGTGTACAATCAATGGCTCACAATATCATCACATAGTTGTATATTTATCACCATGGTCATTTTTTTAGAACATTTGCATCACTACAGAAAAAGAAATAAAAAGAAAAAAGAAAAAACTCATACATACCATACCCCTTACCCCTCCCTCTCATTGACCACTAGTATTCCCATCTACCCAATATATTTTATTTTTATTTTAGCATTTCTTCCCCAATTTATTTATTTATTTTTAATCCATATGTTTTGCTCATCTGTCCATACATAGATAAAAGGAGCATCAGACACAAGTTTCTCACAATCATGGAGGGATGCCCCGATAAATTTTGTGAAAGCTATGTCATTACACAGGCATCTTCAAGAAACATGGCTACTGGAACACAGCTCTACAGTTTCAGGCACTTCCCTCTAGCCTAATACACCTTAATGTAAAAAGAGGATATCTATAAAATGCATAAGAATATCCTCCAGGATAACCTCTCGACTCTCTTTGAAATCTCTCAGCCACTCACAACGTTATTTTGTCTCATTTCTCTCTTCCCCCTTTCAGTTGAGAAGGTTTTCTCAATCCGTTGATGCTGAATACCAGCTCATTCTAGGATTTCTGTCCCCCGTTGCCAGGGAGGTTTACAGCCCTGGGAGTCATATCCTATGTAGAGAGGAGGAGGGCGATGAGTTTGCTTGCCGTGTTGACTGAGAAAGAGAGATAGGCCACATCTGAGCAACAAAAGAGGTTCTCTGGGGGTGACTCTTAGGCCTAATTTTAAGTAGGCTTAGTCTGTCCTTTGCAGGGATAAGTTTTATATGAACAAACCCCAAGATTGAGGGCTTGGCCTATAGATTTGGTTGTCCCCACTGCTTGTGAGAATATCAGGAGATCGTCAAATGGGGAAGTTGAATTTTCCCCCTTTCTTGCCATTCCCCCAAGGGGACTTTGCAAATACATTTTATTCACGGTTCACATCATTCTGGGATTTATTGGGGCATCACATTGGACAAACCTACAAAATTTCATACCCTATTCAAGGTTCCATGTACTTGTGGTGTTCAGTTAAACTGTCCATATAAGTTATATTAGGAAATGCACTAGTCAAAATATAAATTTTGTACCAAAGAGACATTTTTTGCTTTAGTCTCACATAAGTTAAAGTTTTAAAATATGAATTACCATTGTTTTCAACACCCTGTAATACTGACATTCCTTTGTTCTTCCTCATGCAGAAACATTTTTTAATTTTTAATTTTAAAGTTAGTCACTATCATTGTACACTCTAGGTATTCCTAGATTATACCATCTGTCTTTCATCTATCTTTCCTTCTAGTTTCATCTGTGCCCCCAGCCCTCCTCCCTCTATCATTCTCCCATTCAGCTTCATTCAGTGTACTAACATTTTTGTGCTACAATTAGAAAGTATTGTGCTATCCATTTCTGAAGTTTTACAATCAGTCTTGTTGCACAATCTGTATCCCTTCAGCTCCAATTACCCAATATCTACCATGTTTCTATCTTTTAATGGCTTCTATTCTTAACTAAAATTCTCCAAGTTCATTCAATAATGTTAGTTCATATAGTGAAACCATACAGTATTTGTCCTTTTGTTTCTGGCTAATCTCACTCAGCATAATGTCCTCAAGGTCTATCCATGTCATTATATGCTTCATAACTTAATTCTGTTTTACAGCTGCGTAATATCACATTGTATGTATATACCACAGCTTGTTTAGCCACTTGTCTGTTGATGGACATTTGGGCTGATTCCATCTCTTGGCAATTGCAAATAATGCTGCTGTAAACATTGGTGTCCATTTGGGTCCTTGCCCTCATGTCCTCTGAATAGATACCTAGCAATGGTATTGCCGGATCATATGGCAATTCTATACTTAGCTTCCTGGGAACTGCCAAACTGCCTTCCACAGCGGTTGTACCATTTGACATTCCCGCCAACAGTGGATAAGTGTACCTCTTTCCCCACATCCTCTCCAGCACTTGTTGTTTTCTGTTTTATTGATAATGGCCATTCTGGTGGGTGTGAGATGATATCTCATTGATGTGGTTTTGATTTGCATTTCCCTAATGCCAGGGAAGTTGAGCATCTTTTCATGAGCCTTTTAGCCATTTGTATTTCCTCTTTGAGAAGTGTCTGTTCATGTCTTTTACCCATTTTGTAATTGGGTTGTTTGTCTTTTTGTTGTTGAGTTGAACAATCTCTTTATATATTCTGGATACTAGACCCTTATCTGATATATTGCTTCCAAATATTGATTCCCATTGTGTAGGCTGTATTTTTACTTTCTTGACAAAGTTCTTTGATGCACAAAGTGTTTAATTTTGAGGAGTTCCCATTTATCTTTTTCTTTCTTCAATGCTCGTGCTTTGGGTGTAAGATCTAGGAAACCACCTCCTATTTTAAGATTTATAAGATATTTCCCTACATTTTCTTCTCAAAGTGTTATGGTCTTAGATCTAATGTCTTTGATCCATTTTGACTTAATTTTTGTATAGGGTGTGAGATATGGATCCTCTTTCATTCTTTTGCATGTGGATATCCAGTTCTCCAAGCACCAAAATGATTCCTTCTTAAAGACTCCACCTTGAATGGGTGGAGACACATTTCCATGGAAACCACCTAGTCAAAAGTTACCACCCACAATTGGGTGGGTCACATCTCCATGGAAACAACAAAAAAGATCCCACCTGGCAATACAGAATGAAGATAAAGGACATGGCTTTTCTGGGGTGCACAATAGCTTCAAACTGGCACACAGGGTAAAAGATGATATTGACTGAGTTTTAAAACTTCAATTTCTGTGTGAAACCAAAGAACAGATGTTTATTTGGTACAAAATTTTTATTTTCTATAACACTATCTAATTTAACTTGTATGATCAGTTTATTCAAACAACATAATTACATGGACCCTTAAATAGGAATGAGAGCTTGTTATTTTACACAGGTTAATGTAATACCCTTATACATCCCAGAGTAATTTAGGCAGAAAATTTTTAAAAAGTATTTGCAAAGTCCCCTTGAGGGACTGGGGAAAAATGTGGAAATATTGAACATCCCCCCTCCCCCAGGGAATTCCTGATATTCTCACACACATTAGGGACTACCAATTTAATAAGCCAGGCCCTCAATCTTGGGGCTTGCCCTTATGAAACTTATTCTTGCAAAGGAGAGGCTAAGCCTACTTATAATTATCCCTAAGAGTCACCCCCAGAGAACTTATTTGTTGCTTCAATGTGACCTCTCTCTCTAAGACAACTATGCAAATAAATTCACTTCCCTGTCCGCTACATGGGACATGACTCCTAGAAGTGTAAATCTCCTTGGCAACCTGAGACATGACTCTCAGGAATGAGTCTGGCCCTGGTACTGTGGGATTGTGAAAGTCTTCTTGACCACAAGGGGGAAAAGAAATGAAACAAAATAAAATTTCAGTGGCCAAAAGATTCCAAATAGAATCAAGAGGTCATTCTGGAGGTTATTCTTATGCATTATATAGCTACTCCTTTTTAGTT
This sequence comes from Myrmecophaga tridactyla, assembly GCA_004026745.1. NCBI lineage: Eukaryota > Metazoa > Chordata > Mammalia > Pilosa > Myrmecophagidae > Myrmecophaga > Myrmecophaga tridactyla. Next base: position 87,834 of record PVIY010004706.1, read on the forward strand.
TCTAGTGTATTAGAATAGGTAGAAGGCAATACCTTGATCTGTTGAACTGCAATCCAGTAGCCTTGTTTCTTTTTAAAAAAGATATTGTTATAGACAAATTTTCACACACATACAGTCCATACATGGTATATAATCAGTGGCTCACAGTTTCATCACATAGTTGTGAATTCATCACCATGATCATTTTTTAGAACATTTTTACATCACTCCAGAATAAGAAATAAAAAGAAAAAGCTCATACATCCCCTACCCTTTACCCCTCCCTCTCCTTGACCACTAGTAAGTCCATCTACCCAATTTATTCTACCCCTTATCTCCCCTATTATTTATTTATTTATCCATATTTTTTACTCATCTGTTCATACCCTAGATAAAAGGAGCATCAGATACAAGGTTTTCACAATCACACAGTCACATTGTGAAAGTTATATCTTTTTACAATTTTCTTCAAGAATCATCCTGTAGCCGTGATTTTTTTTTCGACCATATGATCCTCTCAGATTTTTCCTTCTAGCTGCTCCAGAATATAGGAGGCTTGAAGGCATAAATCTTTTTTTATTATCAAAATTGACTTTTTTGTGAAAAAATATATATATACAAAAAAAGGAATACATTTCAAAGCACAGCAAGCACCATAATTACTTGTAGAACAGATTTCAGAGTTTGACATGGGTTACAATTCCACAATTTTAGGTTTTTTACTTCTAGCTGCTTTAAGATACTAGAGATTAAGAGAGATATCAATTTAAAAATTCATCAGTCATATTCATTTGTTAACTCCTATCTTCACTGTATAACTCCACCATCACATTTAATCTTTCCATCCCTCTCTTTAGGGGTATTTGGGCTATGACAATTCTAACTTTTTCATGTTGGAAAGATCTGTCACTAATATGGGTTAGGGAGATGGAACTATCTGATGTTCTGGAGAGGCTAGGGCCTCTAGGTTTCAGGACTTATCTGGTCCAGAGACCCATCTGGAGGCTGTAAGTTTCTGAGAAGTTATACTAGTGCATGAAACCCTTGTGGAATCTTATATATTGCCCTAGATGTTATTTAGATTTGGCTGGAATGGTCTTGGTTGGAGGTTGGCAGGTTATGATAGGTAGCAAGATCTAACTGAAGCTTGCATAAGAGTAGCCTCTCAACTCTATTTGAACTCTCTCTGCCACTGAAATTTTATTAGTTACACTTCTTTTCCCCCTTTTGATCAAGATGGAATTGTTGATCCCATGATGCCAGGGCCAGATTCATCCCTGGGAATCATCTCCCATATCGCCAGGGAGACTTTCACCCCTGGATGTCTTGTCCCGTGTAAGGGGGAGGGCAATGATTTCACTTGCAGAGTTGGGTTTAAAGAGACTGTGACCACATCTGAACAACAAAAGAGGTCCTCCAGAAGTAACTCTTAGGCATGCCTATAGTTAGGCTAATCTTCTCCACTACCTACACAAGCTTCACAAGAGTAAGCCTCAAGATCAAGGGCTTGGCCTATTAAGTTGGGTGTCCTTAAAGTTTGATACAGTATCGGGGGATTCCCTGATGGTAAAGTTTAATAGTTCCATATTTTTTCTCCCATCCCTCAGGGGACTTTGCCAATACTTTTTGATTATCTGCTCAATATATTCTAGGATATATCCAGGTATTACATTAAACTATACAGGATTAAAGGACGTCTTTCTTATTCTGGGGTCCCTGTGTTTCAGTTGTTCAAATGAGCTATACAGATAGGTTGAGTTAGATTATGTGCTACAGAAAATTTTGGTTCCAGACAAAATAAATTTTCTTCCTTTGGTCTCAAGGACTATGTGTGGTTCTAAAATATAGACAATGCCTTCCTTACCCTTGTGTTCTGAATTTCTTTAACCTCAACTTGATTGTCTTTATTCTTATCTTTAAATATCAGGTTATATATATATGTATAAAACAGCCTCTTGAAATTCAGAAATAATGATTACCACTCCGGACTAAATATGTCTTACATCTAGGCCCCTGTTTTCTTAAAAGCATTTTCTAAAGGAGATCATTCCATTGTTGTTCTTTTTGTTTCTGGCTTTTTTTGCCTCACTGAATGTCTCACATGTTCATTCACATCGTTGTATGCCTCATGATTTCGTTCCTTTTTGTAGCAGTACAGCCTTCGTTCATAAGTATACACCATCGTTAGCCATTCTGCTTCTCAGTCAGTGCATCCTTCAGCCACCTGCATTCATCAGGCATCATGTTTAGTGCCCATAGTCCACAGTTCATCAACAGTCTCAATTTTTGATAATTTCTTTGTTCCCAAGACATAGAAAATCACAAACACACCCTTGCCAAATAGGAAATCTAAACCTCCTCTTAACTCTTGTCCCTCCCCGCCAGTATTTACTTCTACTGTTGCTCTGGTAATGCTGATGGTTTCTTTTTGAACATAGCCCATAGCGTGCAATAGCAGTTCTTCCCCTTTACCCTGGACTTAAACACTCTTTGTACATGAATCATAGCTTTGAGGTAATTCTTGCAAGAACTAATTTATATTTCTAGTGTTAATCAGTGGAACACTTAGGTCTATACAACCCCTTTTAATCTTGTTCATCTTCAATATGGTAATATTACTTATAGACCCACTAGAGAATCACCTTCACTCCTATCTGTTCCCTTACACTGGAGTTCAACCTCATTAGCTAATGGTTCACCCATCTCTACCTTCTATATATTTCTAAGTCTCCCATATTCTATATTATAAGCCTCTGATTTTACCTTTACCATGGTCATAAAAGTGGAATCACACAGTATCTATCCTTTTGTGTGTGTGGCTTATTTCACTCAGCATTATGTCCTCAAGGCTCATCCATCTTGTCATGTGCTTCAGGATGTCAATTCGTCTTATTGCTGCACAATATTCCATCGTATGGGTATACCACATTTTGTTAAACCACTCATCTGTTGATGGGCACTTGGCTTGCTCCATCTTTTGGTGATTGTGAATAATGCTGCTATGAACATCGGTGTGGAAATATCTGTTTGTGTCATTGCTTTCAGCTCCTCTGGGTTTATACCAAGTAGTGCTATTGCTGGGTCATAGGGCAACTTGATATTTAGTTTCCTAAGGAACTGTCAGTCTCCCATAGTGGCTGCACCATTATACATTCCCACCAGCAGTGCATAAGTGTCCCAGTTTCTCCACATCCTTTCCAACATTTATAGTTTCCTGTTTGTTTAATAGCAGCCGTTCTCATAGGTGTGAGGTGATATCTCATTGTAGTCTTGATCTGCATTTCCCCTATAGCCAATGAAAATGAGCATCTCTTCATGTGCTTTTGAGCCACCTGTATTTGCTCTTCAGAGAAATGCCTATTGATATCTTTAGCCCATTTTATAATTGGTTGTTTGTTCTCTTGTTGTTGAGTTGTGTGATTTCTTTGTATGTACAGGATCAAACCTTTGTCTGATTTGTGATTTCCAAATACTTTCTCCCATTCAGTTGGCTGCCTCTTCACCTTTTTGACAAAGTCTTTTGAGGTGCAGAAACATTTGATTTTGAGGAGTCCCCATTTATCCATTTTTTCTTCTGTTGCTTGTACTTTGGGTGTAGAGTTCAGGAAGCTACCTCCTATTACTAGGTCTTGAACGTGTTTCCCTACATTTTCTTCTAGAAACTTTATGGTGCTAGTTCTTATATTTAGGTGTTTGATCTACTTTGAGTTAATTTTTGTGTAGAGTGTATGATAGGGGTCCTCTTTCATTCTCTTGGCTATTAATATCCAGTTCTTCCATGCCCAATTATTGAAAAGACTATTTTGTCCCAGTTCAGAGAATTTGGGGGCCTGTCAAAAATCAGTTGACCACAGATTTGGTGGTCTATTTCTGCACTCTTGATTCAATTCCATTGGTCAATGCTTCTGTGTTTGTGCCAATACCATGCTGTTTTGACCACTATAGCTTTATAATAAGTTTTAAAGTCAAGGAGTGTTACTCCTCCCACTTCGTTCTTCTTTTCTAGAATGCTTTTAGCTATTCAGGGTCTCTTTTCCTGCCAGATGAATTTGGCAACTAGCTTTTCCAAGTCTGAAAATTTGAGTAAAATGTGTTACTCATATCTCATATCTTTTAAGGTAAAGATGTTAGGCACCAAGATGTGACATGTAAGGTGATATATCCAGAATTGTTGTCTACAGTTATCTTTCATTCCGTAACATATCGACTTCAAAACTGGGATTATTCATCCATAGAATCAAAATAATCAAAAAGTTTTGATGATGGATGATGGTCTTGGTAGCATAACATTGTGAAAGTAATTAATGCCACTGAATCATACATATAAAAATAGTTAAAATGGCAAACTTTACTATATATCTATATATATATAACCACAATTTAAAAAATTAAATTTTTCTCCTATATCTGCTTTTGAAGGCAGCTATTTGACTTTAATGCCATTTAAAGAAAAATCCCTTGAAAAAAGCAAGATGAGCCCATGTCAAAGGCATTCTAGATGAGGGGAAGTTGGCATCACACAGCCATCTACCAAGATAAGTAGAAGCCATGCCTTGTTCTAGGATTCCCATCGGAGGCAGATGAAAAGAAACAGGAGGGTGGGTTTCAATCTAGAAAGTTCCCTGTGTAAAAACACATGTTCTGCTGTAGTGTATATGGCATTATTTTCTGTATGAGGCCTGGCTTTGAAGGCTGAGAAAGGTGAGACAGTGGGCAAAAACAGCCAATTTCTCTTGCCAAACTGAGGACCCAAGATGTGCTATTTTGTGAGCACCAGTGCTGTTTTGAGTCATTTGGAGAAATCAGTAAACTTCCCCCTCTTTCTGTGACCCAGATTTGGAAATCCGCCACCCAAAAAGAAAAGACCATCTCTCAAATTACTTCCACACTGTAGCGACAGACCCTCGGTCTCCCCCTGCCTTCCTGTGTAAGCCCCTCCTGTGGTTTGTTCTCTGTTGCAGTTTAATTGTAAAATTAAAATAGTAATTGATTTTCCCTTTTATATTCCTAAACTTTATTAGAATCGGTGCAATACATCTTATGTCTTCATTAATATTGCGGGAGATTGTAAAATACTAAAAATTATACCAAAGTATGTTAGTCTGTTTATAATTTCATGCTAAAATTTCTAATCCATTAAAAAGTAGTTTGGCTGGTTCTTTCCTCTAAACATCTTATGGGAAGGCTGAGAGAATGCTATGAATATTTTGAGAGTGAAATAATAAAATGCTTTCTGTTTTCCCATTAATATCACTGGTTAAAAGAATTTCTAGGATAGGATAGGACTTTTAGCTGAATTGATAAGTTGTCTTGCTTCTGTAAAGTTACAGCTAAATGTTTTGATCAAACATTCTTCTTTATCTCTCTGTCCCATCAAGATGCATATTTTGCTAGTGTTTTAGGTTTACAAGAGGTTTTACTTGGCATCAAGTCAAGTTAGCATCAGTTTGTTACTTAGCATCAAGTCAGTTTAATTTATCTTTAAACAAATTAATTGTATTCTATGAACTTCGGAGTCTCTGGTGATATACTTCTCTATCATCTCTGTAGTATCTCTTTTTATGGCCAGATGGGGACAATGGTTTACATCAGCCCCAACATATATTTGAACAATAAGGTCACAAGTAGAGTTATATACCTTTTATGGGCAGTGAGTCATGCTGTAACGTGTTGCAGCTTTCTCCTTTAAGCTACATATCAAACGGGACATGGCAGCTTCGTTTCCATGCCTGGATTCCTATACGGTATTATTTTCCAAGCATTTTCATGTCAACAGCCAGAGCCCTATTTAGAACAGCATTTCCACTTGCAGTGTGGAGGAGGAGAGTGACCTTCAGTTCCAGTCCTCTTAGGCTTGATTAAAGCCACCTGAAATAAGTTTATTGCTTCAAACTCTGTTCTTTATCCTCGGTCCTCTTCAGCTCTTTCTCTCCCTAGCAGGGCAGGGTCTATTTTTCTGTAAATATCAGCGTGGTTCACAGAATCTTTAGGATAGGAATTTTAGCTGACCAATTGTTTCGCTGAATTGAAACAGAAGTATCGTATTTATAAAGCCTAGCCCAGAAGAAATCATATTCGCAACTCTGCTTAAGATTCCCTTGTTACAAGGCAGTTTTTAACCATGTGGAAAATTAAAACAATTGCAACTAAATGGACTGGAACAGTTTAATTCTGACACTTAAGTTCTGATGGGAATTGCTTGTGTAGTACTGTGTATATGTATCATTTTAGGACAGTGTAACTCAGGCATTGGCATGAATTAAATGATGAGTGGACTGGATACAATTATCACAATATCTAATTGCCTCTCCTTGTTTAATGCCATCTTAATGTTTGGGATTTCACTAATGTTCCATGTTTCCAACAAAGCATAAAGAATTTTATAGGTCTATAACGTTCCCATAGAAAAGTTCTTTAGTTCATTAACTCTGTAAGCAAAAGGAAATAAAAACTCTTTTCCTTCTGTAGAATTTGTTTTAAAGAGAGATTCAACCAGGTTGGTTTAGAGCTCTATTTCATTTCATATTTCCATCAATGATTTTTAAAAGATGGCATCTTTAAAGTTAGTTGATCGTACTAGTATGGTCCAGATTGCTAACCCTTTGGTTCATAGGAACCAAATTAAGAACAAATGAGCCAAGTACAAGATAAAAATCAGCAGTGGCTGTAAATGGTAAATTTTCTTAAGGAAGACAAGGAAGCAGTCAGGATGTAAGATGGTAAACAGCCATGTTTTACCACACTTGAGCATGAACCAGAATCACCTGGTGAGCCTGTTAAACCACACATCACTGCCCACCCTCCCAGAACTTCTGATTCAGTAGATTTGGGGGCAGTCTGAAAATTTGCATTTCAAATACGTTGTAAGGTATTGCAACTGCTGCTGGTCCAGGGACCAAACTTTGAGAATTACTGTTTAACCCAAAACAGGCCCTCCTGAGAGCACAGCACAAACTAATGGCTTGTCAGCCAGTGCCCTTTACCCTGGGGTAGTGAACCTCTGCCATGCCCCAAAATGAAAAGAAGGAGCTTTATCCTTCAAATGCCATATTCACTTTCTCTTTTTATTCCAGCTATACTCTTTCCCCATCACATCCAATCTCCTTACTGTACACGGGAAATCCATATAAATACATATAAGTTTTTGTTATGGTGTGAAAGAATTGATGGATATCAATTTACAATTATAACCTATGATTACTATTCACCATCAAGGTAGATTAGCAGCATACCTTTTCATGTCACTCAGTTGTACTTTCCAGGAAGTTCTAAAGGTTTGCTAGGATTAAGAAGTATTGGTAACCCTAACCATTTATTCTTTTTTTTTTCTTTCTTTCTTTCTTTTTTCTTTTTGCATGGGAAGGCACAAGGAATCAAACGTGGGTCCCTGGCATGGCAGGGGAGAATTCTGCCACCCACTGTCACACCTCCCCTAACCATTTATTCTTAATTGGGTCATTATTGTCCCCAAACAGGTGAAAAATCTTAGGTATCACAATGGCTTGTGAACCTCCAAAAAAGGCACAGTACATTAAAAAAATACAGTATAAATATGGCATTAACATGTGAGGATGAGAGGTAATTAGGAAAAATGTCTGAAAAGACTCCTTAAAAAGTGATAATGAAAAAAAATGGTTGAAGAAATAAATCTACATATTTATGGCCAATTTATTCTTAACAAGGGTGCCAAGAACATTCAATAGGAAGGGAATAGTCTCTTCAACAGATGGTGCTTGGGAAGCTGGCTGTTCACACACAAGTGAAGATGAACCCTTGTCTCATACCATGCAGAAAAATTAACTCAAACTGGATTAAGGACCTAAGTATAATAGCTAAAACCATAAAACTCTTAAAAGAAAACAGGAGAAAACCTTGAATTTGGCAATGACTCTTTAGATATGACCCTGAAAGCCTGAGTAACTAAAATAATAATAATAATAATAATAATAATAATGAATTGGACTTCATCAAAATTAAAAACTTTTGAGCATCAAAGGACTTAATTTAAAAAATGGAAAAAACATACAGAATGGGAGAAAATAGTTGCAAATCATTTATCTGATAAGGGTTTAATATCCAGAATATATAAAGAACTCCAACAACTCAACAACAAAAAGGTAAATAACTCAATTTAAAAATGGGCAAGGAACTTAAATAGACATTCTCCAAAGAAAATATACAAATAGCCAATAAGCACATGAAAAGATGCTCAACATCATTAGCCGTTAGGGAAATGCAAATCATAGGCACAATGAAATACCACTTCATACTCAACTAGGATGCCAATTTTTAAAAAATAGAAAATAAGTGTTAGCGAGGATGTGAAGAAATTGGAGCCTTTCAACATTGTCAGTGGGAATGTAAATTGTGCAGCCACTGTGAAAAACAGTTTGGCAGTTTTTCAAAAAGTTAAACAGAGAATTGCCATATAACCTAGAAATTCCATCAGAATATGAATTTCCAGCAGAAATAAATTTCTGATACATACTGCAACATGGATGAATCTTGCAAACAATGTTGAATGAAATAAGCCAGAAATGAAAGCACAAATAGTAAATGATTCACTTATATGAAATATCTTGTATAAGCAGGACCAGAGAAGCAAAAGGTAGTTTGAGGCGTGGGGCAGGGGGCAGTGGGGTGCAAGGGTAGTCCTGTGGTGGAATTCTCACCTGCCATGTGGGAGACCCGGGCTCGATTCTCAGCCCATGCACTTCCCCAAAAAAAGCAAACAAGCAAACAAACAAAAAGTCAACAAATGGTGCTGCAATAACAGGATATTCACATGGAAAATGAATGAAATTTCACCCCCGCGGTAAAGCATGCAAAAAAAAAAGAGAGAGAAGTAGTTCTGAAGTTAACAGGGGGCCAGGGTGGGGTAGGGCAATGGGGAGTTATTGCTTTATTGAGTACAGAGTTTCTGTTTGGGGAGATGAGAAAGCTTTGGTAATGGAAGGTGGTGATGGCAGCATGACATCATGAATGTATTTAATAGCACTAGGAATTGTACATTTAAAAATGGTTAAAATGGGAAATTTTGCTAAAATATATATTTTAGAAGAAAATAGGCATAATATATAAAAATAAGAAAAGAAAAGTTGAGAACCCTATCCTAACCTATGAGATTACTGTTTGTTTTTGCTAATCTGACTGCCTTCCAACACACAATGCTAATCTAGTTGAATTATCTTGCAGATATTGGTAAGAAAAAATAGCATTTTTAAATTCAATTACATGTCCATTACCTAATTAGCACTTTTACATATATTTTTGAGTTAATCCTTATAACACTGTACTTTTTCTTCAAAATATACATCATGGTTATAGTTTTACTTGATTTTGACTTCAGTTTCATTTTTAAAATATTTTATAACAAAAATAACTATTTGTCTTGTTGAGGCTTACAGGAAAATTTCGTTTGAAGCTGGAAAGCAACCAGGGGTTTCACATTGCTTTCACTTTAAATAATCATCAAATGTATTTAATCAAGTTTGAGAAACATAAACACTCCATAGAAAGAAATCACGATAGAAAACACCTCCATATCCTGTTCTCAATAGTATTATTTTTATAAAATATTCTAAAAATTATTGTTTTTAATTTGTAGTAATACAATTCTAGAGTATAACAGCCACGAACAAGGCAAGTATATTAAAATATCCATGGCTGTGTATAATCTTTTGCTGTTTGCAAGGATGTGGTTTTTATTGCAGAAACACTGTTTATAGTTTAGAACTATTAACGACCTTTGTTGTAGAAAGGAGCGTTATTCGAATATTGTGAAAATAAAGGAGCCAGGCACTATTAAGTCTGGTTCATTCTGACACAAACCAAGTATAGTTATCCATGTCTTCATGTTATCCTATAGCACGTCAAGGATAATTGCCATCCTAACAAGTGAGACTCGTTAAGTGGGGGAGGAGAGAGGCCATTGTGGCCTGGTTTCTTGTGTCTTCTGTTTTATATCTCTGCATGCTTGGCTTGTGCAGACAGCATTGTTATTGATGGAAGTTCAGAGGAAACAATTCTGTTACTAGACAACACCCGTACATGAAGAGACAGCAAGCCTGCGGGTGAAAAGCTAGAGCTTCAAAATAGGATCAGCAGTCTATTACTTCTATAGTTGCTATTTTTTTATTGTTATTGAAAACAAGGCAGCCTTATATCTGGAAAGGAAACCTGTATAGTCAAGTAGGTCAGGGCTAAATTTCTAGCTCAGTTCTTTACTAGGTGTATAGCCTTGGGCTAGAAATGTTAATTCTCGAAGCCCTGGCTTTTTCATCATGAAATACAGGTTATAATATCTCCTCTTGGGATTAGAAATAATTGAGAAAGAAAACATAGGAAACAGATGAAGATTAAAAGAGAAACTTTATAAAAGCTAATTAAAGCTGAATTTGAGAATGTGGCTAAGATGGGTAGCCACAATGAAATTCTAAATTTTTCAGCCCAGATTTAAACTTCCCCACCCAGTCTGGGGCAGAGCTGGTGGGCCCCCACTCTTCTGGTTTATCCAATGGACTAAATGATGATGCATCCTGAATACAGGGGTGTACTGAGTGCGGGAGAGACCCAGAAGGGGCTGGTCTGAGCTAGGCGTGCTCAGTCAGTCCTTTCTCCCCCATCTCAGCAATCAGATAAGGACTTCGTCCTCCTTGAAGAGTAGGTGAGGGTAGTGGAAAAGGTGAGAGGAGTCTCCTCCCCATTCATGGAAATCTTAGAAGGGGGGAATGGAAATCCCCTTGTGCTACTTTGAGGATCACTGTGAAGGTAGATTATAGATGATAAATGCAAAGTGCCTCACTAAACAGTGGGCATTTTAAATTGAAAGAGAGCAATAAATTCATCAAGATTTCATTTTACTTTGTATGGCTTGTTTCTTCTCTCGATATCGAAATATAGTAAAATATCTTTCTTTTTTAATCTTAATTTTTTTCTTAATCTACCATACAGGATTTAGAGATTAGACCTTTTAATTCATGAAAAAAAGGGGATGGATGGTCTGCTTTAAGCAGTTACATATACTTATGTACTCTGAATTAACTTTAATTGATTTTAGGTAAATTCTCCTATTCCAATCCAGTAAAGCTGCAAATTGGTGAAAATGCCAGAAATAATGTAAAACCAATCTGCAAATATGAGTAGTCTTATTATTTCAGTCGTTACTGTTGGTTTTTTAGTTGAACACATTGCATGGTTAGTATTCAATTCATCTTTCTAGAGAGAAGAATTTAGCACATTCTTCATTATTATGTGTACAGGTCAACAATAGAGAAATTGTATCTAGAATACAATTTATACATATATATTGTATATTATATATATATCTAGTATATTATATATGTATAGTATAAATTATATATATCTAGTATAAAATATACTAGAATAATATACTAACATATACTATTTATCAAGTGCTTTATATATCAGCTGCCTTACAAAACTTTACTTCTAATCTTATAACAGTCCTGGAAGGAATTATTATTATCCCCATTTTATAATGGAAAAAAAACAACAACTAAAGTTCAGAGAGGTAGAGCAATTTGCCCAAGTTATACATATTGAAGGCAGTAGAACTGGTTTCTAACCGAGGAACCTGCAAAGTCCCTACTCTTTCCTTTTTATATGCCCCTTCTGCCTCCCCACGGGAAGGCAGAAAACAAAGCAAATAAGGTTGTAGTTTCATTACAACATATTGAATAGATGTGACCTTGGAACTTCGCTTTTATTGGAAATTTATAAGGGATCCCCCTTTTTTAACTCTCATATATGGGTTTAAACTCATTATTCACTTCCACATAAAATGTTCTAAGCCCTGATCAGGCATCGACTATTTGCTTGGTCACCACTCCATCCTTCAATGAGAGTACAGGGCCTGGAACACTGCAGATGCTCTTTAAATACTCATTGACTCTTTGAATGCATTAATTAATGACTGCAGGAATCATTAGTTAATGAACTAATTCAGGACTAAAGGAGTCTCAGAAATGAGTAGTAGGCAAGAAAAAGAGGCAAGTAACAGAGAGATTCTGCAGGACCCAACCTTTCTCTAACTGCAGGTTGTCTGTTTTATAGTTAAATGCTACTCATAATTGTGCCCACCACGAGGCTTTCAACACTTTTCACCATATAGAATATCTGTAACTGTATTTTCATAATTTGCCTGTATAACTGCAAAACCACCATTATAGCCTCCTAGGCATTAATGTGGGCTGCCAGCAGTCACCAAAGTGAAAAACATAAGCCAACGTGAAATTGGGTGTTGAGAATTCTCTTTGTGGAGAATCAGGAATAGTGTATCTCCCCCATTCCTCACCAGTGAATTCTACTCCACTTTGGGCCTGGTGGGAAAAGGAACAGAATATAAAACGTTGGAGCAGAGCCCATGTCTCTCTGCCTCTTTCTGTTTCTCTGTCTCTGTCTCCCTCTGTCTC
>PVIY010004707.1:0-100507 GCA_004026745.1 Myrmecophaga tridactyla
AATTAATTTTTATATCTATGCTTAAAACTTTCATTGTCTTATCACTTAAATAATGATTGCTGCCCTACTCCTATTCTTTGACTCCATAAAAATATTTAGTGTGTAGATGCCACTTTATTACATTTTTCTCAGTTAACTTATTTTGTTTTCCCCTATAGTTGTGGGATAATAACTCTACTTTTGCAGTTCTAGACATTTGCCATGAGATATTTCGTTATGAGTCTGATTTTCAATCAGATTTCTGGATTTAAGGATCGACTCTGTCAACATCTTTTTCCCTTTCTTTCTTTCTTTGGGATGCATTATTTACATAATATATCTGATAATTTCAGTTCAATATTTCTCTGACCTCTTAAGGAACACTAAATATCACTATATTGGAAATGAATTCACTCGGGCACATACTTAATATATGTTTTCTTTTAGTTGTACATTTTGCTCTTTTCATTTACATTCATTCTAAGAAATTTGGATCTTCACATGATTGGGTAGTTAAGCACCACATAAATTCTATTCTTTTCTGTTTCTAATGTGTATTCTGATATATATTTCTTATATTGTATTTTTATTTTATTGAAACTTTATGACCATCTGTGGGTTTGAATCTGTTGTGTACCCAGAAAAGCCAAGTTTTTTAATCCTCATTCAATATTGCTGAATAGGAGCTACTTGATTGTTTCCATGGAGATATGACCCACCCAATTGCGGGTGGTAACTTTTGATTAGATGGTTTCCATAGAGATGCGTCTCCACCCAATCAAGGTGGAGTTGCTCATTGGTGCTCTTTAAGAGGGAAGGATTTTGTAAAAGGCTTTAGAGCCCAAGCAGCTAGACAACTTTGGAGATGAAGAGGGAAAATGGCCAGGGGGGAGCTTCATGACACAAGAAGCCTGGAGAGAAAGCTAGCAGAAGTCACCATTTTAGCCATGTATATTTCCAGTTGAGAGAGAAATCTTGAACATCATCATCCTTCTCCAGCCATTTTCCCTGGATACCTTAGGTTGGACATTTCTTTAACCTTGTTTTAATCTGGGCATTTTCACAGCCTTGAACTGTAAACTTAAATTCTCCTTCTTAAAAGCCCTTCCATTTCCATTATATCACATTCTGGCAGCTTTTAAACTAGAACAACCTCTCTTTCTACTCCATAATATACCCATAACAGCTTCTTCTCTTGATCATTTTGCATTATGATAATATTTTGAATTCTATTGCATATGCCAGACAATACCCTCTATCAGGACATGTGGCATGTATTTGTCTATCAATCTCTCCACAAAATGTAAATGTGTAAATGAAGTAGAAACTAAAAAACACATTTTCTTCATTTAGAATATGGGAAGACATAGTAAAGAAACTTGAGAATCATTTCCCTAGATGTTTTATCTTTTGTTCATGAATCTAGAATTACAAGTCAAAAGCTGTTATTCATTAAATTTGTTTTTAGTGAATTTTCTGATTGAGAATCTTGTCTGAATTATTTTTGAGGTTTATATAAATGTTATTTCTATGTTCTATTTCTTGTACCTATTGTCAAAGTTCACTACTGAACAGTGCAGAACCAAGAGTATATATAATGAAATGTTATAAGTGAAACATTTCATATACTTTCCAAAGTATACATTTTAAAGCCCTAGTTATCAGTTCAGAGGCAATTAATGCAATGATCCAATCAGAAATCTATGTGAAATATTTTCTTTCACTACATGTAGTTATTACTGGAATTGTTTTATAAACACTAGCATAGTTTGACAAAGTATTTTGTAAACTATGAATGTGTTATGAAAGTGATAGATATTGCTATTTTATTTATTTTCTCTAACATATCAAAGTTTAGAGTTAAGTTCAGTACAATTTGCATTTAATTTATGCAATGATAAATATTTATATCACAGAAATGACAAGGATATATAAAAACTTAAAGATACTCTCACCTTCTTTATTATGAGCACTGTTCTGATAATTTTTACTGCTAAAATGTTTACCAGCAATTGACTTGGGTTTATTTTAGATTCTAATCCTTACTACTTGTGCAGTAAGTAATTCTACCTCTGAGGATTGTTTCTGCTCCTCAGAAACTTACATAATTTCAGAGTTAGTGGAGACCTTATAATCATGCAAGCCATCACCCTTATTTTGCAAATGAAGTAACCATAGCACAGAAAGCTGAAATAGATTAATTCAATGTGACAGCATTAGTATTTAAAGAGCCAGAGCTATGAAGGTCCTTTGATTTATTAACGATTCACTGCATACTGCCCATTGCTTTATAGTTGGATTGAAATTGAATATAAAAAAGATGTTTGAAAACTGTAACATGGAGTACAATTTGAAAGTTTATTTTATCAATATTAATAATAATACATAATTCCAGTAGAGGGTTTCATCCCATTAAAGCATTTTTTAGTATTTGTAATTGTTCTGATCAATCCTAGTCAAGTGAGTGTTTGATAAATATTTTAACATTTAAGAATGAAAGCAAGATTTGGTAGAAATTGTGTATCACTAAATAAAAAACAAATCCAATAAGACAAAAGAATAAGAATGTCATAGCATATCTGTCACTATGAATGCCCTCCACTTATTAAATGTATTACAGTACCTGTAGAAAAATTATACTTCTAGAAACCCACCTACAAATTACCAGGAAAGACTCTTATAGCCATTCACATTCACAAATAGATGGTGAAAAAAATCTAAAAAATTCTAAGTATAATGAGAAACACCAAATATATTTAAAATTCCCGCAGCCATACTTAAAAATTAATAAGAGTAAAATGGATTGTAAATTACTGATGGATAGGGTTCATTTTGAAGATGATCCTTCATATTTTCAGTGCATATTTAAAATAAAATATTAAAATCTACAGGCTGAATATCCAGCTATAAATATCTCATCTGACAGTGTGAGGTGGTAACTGCTCATCCTATTTTTTAAATTGTCTTTTAACAAGCAAACCTCTTTTCTGTTGGAAAAGCATTTTCTTCTGGCATGTATTCTGCATGCTTCATTTACTCCTTTATACATTTTTCAACAAGAGTGACCCAGATGTGAAAGTTTTAGCATAATTTATATGTATCAGCATAAATTAATGACCTCATTGATATATAATTTTTATTTTTATCTACTTTTCTTCTATTTCAGCATATGCTGTACAAATAAATTTATTTTCTTGCAAAAGAGATTACTGATAATCCAGGTTTGTAATCTATTAGGGTTAATCATGATGTACAAATCATGTGCGTATGTATCGATGTTATCAAAACTCGTATTATGTCTCCAAATTTTAAATAATTTAAACCACTTCTTAAATAACAAACTATGAAAGAAAAAATTCCAGCAGGTTTCAAAATTTAAAACACATAAACTGGAATGGCTTCAACAGTCTTGAAGGATTTTTGAAAAAATAGTCCCAATCAAAAACATAATTCCACCATTACTTATCACAGCAGCATATGCTCAATGGTTAAGTCTAAATGCCTAATGAATTTTGCCAAATGCTAGTGGGGCTTTTGAAAAGGTTCAGGGCTCTTTTATCTTTAGAATCATTGTGAAAAGCAAAGATGAGAAAAAGCCATTCATTCCATAGGTGCTAATACACGGTCAAAAAAAAAGGGGGCAGGGGGAGAGATTCAAAGCATGGACTTTTTAATAGATCTTTGGTTTTAACTCTTTCTATTACTCTTTCTACTCTTTATCTCAACCCAACCCACATCTCTTCCCTATTGACAAAAAAATGTTGTGATTTCTTATTATTCTTGGCTAAAAGAGAGTTTTACAAACACATTTTTGCATAAGAAAATAGATGCTTTCACTCATTTACTAGACATTTATTGCATATCTACAATGTGTCAGGTATTGTCCTGGGGCTAAAATGATATTAATATAACAACATCAGAAACAATAAAACAGACAAAAACACATGCAAGGTCGTTGTTCTCCCAAAGTTTACCATCTAATAGAAAATATAAATATTAATTAAACACACATAGAACGCATGTAAAGTTATGACTGTGAAAGTGCTTTGAAGGAGAGGTGAATTTTCCTATGGCAGTGTAAGAGTACTTTAACAAGATAATGAGTCGAGAAAAAAGGCTTCCCTGATGAAGTAATGACTGAGCTGAGTTCTGAAATAAGGCAGGAGTTAAATAGGCAAAGAGAAAATTAGGGTGGGGACATGGACAATAGCTTCTGCATTACTACACTTCTTTTACTCCTGTCCACCTCTCCTCCTATCATAAGATTCCAGTTTGCATAAGCCTACCCAACATAACAGTGAAATTTTTTCTATCAAATACGTTTTTACTGACCTTTCTATCAAAAAAACATGAGAGATAGTTCAGATGTTTCTTAAACATTGACACTCCAAAATGTTATTATTGATATTCATTTCTTCCACTTCTAATCTGACAAGTACCATAAACTAGTAATTTTTTTCTTGCATTATTTTCTTTGACATTCTCTAAATTGAAATCAGAAAGTAAATATTAGTAATTCTATTAGTTATATCTAATTAAAATATAATGTGATCAGTTAAAATAGATTACTCTGTAGAGGTGGATTGCATTTCTCTCTAACAGAGAGCGGATCTTTTATTCATGGACTTCATTAAATGTCAGGAGAAAAAAAAGTAATGATATATATAGACTTTGTCTAGATCAAGAACCATCTATAAAATAATTCCTTATTTTGTCTAATTAACATAATGTATATTCTTCTTATACAGTAATCAACCACTAGAGTAATTATAAAACTTCAGTACTAGTTTTCTTATACATAGCTTCCTAAAATTATATCTAATATGTTAAATGTATGCTATTATAAACAATATGAAGATTGGTTAAGAGAGCAAATTATGTAAATTTTCAGAGCCTCTACTTCTTCACCTAAAGAATATCGTAATAACATTTCATCAAATTGGGGTCATGATTTTCTGGCTAATGTACTCATTATATGTAGCACATAAAACATTTACAACTCATAATTCATAGTTGTTACTACAATGACAATAATTGGTCATATTTGCGATTAAAAGTTAAGGTGAAATTGATTCTTTATAATGAAATATTATAATTGTAATTTTGATGATAGAAATAACATAAGTATAACCACTTTCATTAATGCAGTCTAATACTAATTTGGAAATACGAAATAATGGGATCAGACAAGCAAAAAAAATCAGTGGTAAAAAGATAACATTGTAATTAAATTAGCACTTCTTTTGGTTGATGATGTAATTTTGTATATAGATATAATAGAGTTTGTTTTTTAATTTAACCGTTACATCACTGCATGGGACTCATGTTTAGCCAGAGTGTTCTGTCCATTCAACTACAATCAGCATACATTTCTAGCTACAGTAATGCTCTGCCTAACTCTGCATTCAATGTCCTCACAATAGTTTCAAATTGATCTTAGTGGAAGTGTTTACCTAGGGAAATTTGCAAATGCCAAATTGGTGCCCATCCCTCCTCCATCAGCAGAAAGCTGGTTGTTAAACTTCACCAGTACATCACTGCTTGGACTGATGCTTAGCCAGAGCATTCTATATATCTGACTACTGTAATCTGCTTATGAAAGGCATGCGACCTGAGGTCCTATGATGAACTCATAGAACTTCTTGGGATTTATTTCTCTTTTGCTGGGGCTTTGGAAAAATGTCGTCTCTTAATGATAGGTTTTCTAGACCAGAAAGTTTGGAATCTTAGGCTGCTGGTTATGCTATCTCTTGGAGAATCTTGGCCAAGTGATGAGAAAAAGAGTCCTGGCAATACCATTTGTCCCCCTAGGAAGAGTTGTGCTGAAGCCAATCTAACCTCAGACCATGTGGACCAATCTTCTTTTGTTTTTTTACTTTTCTTGGATCTTCATAGGCTACCAAATTAGTTTTCAATCACTTTTAAATGAATGTTTTTCTGAAAACCACATATGGATTGTCAACAAACTTATAGAGCAATTTGTTCCAAATCTTTGTTGAAATAGTTAAGGAGATAGATCTTTACTTAACACACTTTAAGATGAATAGTGAAGCCTTCTTTTCAAATTTGTTATTTTCTGAGTCAAAAATAAGTAAATTCTCAATTCTCTTATCTCCTTTTGTTTGGGAGGAAGTATAGATTGTGGGATGTCTCCAAGCTGAACTGCTTCTCTACATATCAGGAATTTCCTGGATGATTTTTATCCTGGCTATCATCTTTTCAAAACCCAAACTTCTTAGAGGAAGTCAAAGTAGGTCATTTGAAAAAAAAAAAGTTGCTTTAAATGATTCCCTGTTGATCTCTGGTACTTAACACAGTTTCTAGAGTGCTTAACTTTCTCCCAAGGAATAACTAGTACACTGTAAGAGACAGTTCCTTACACAGTAGCATCATGATCTTTTTTAGCAGAAGGAAATGGACTGCGATTTCTGAGCTGTTATTTCCCATGAGGCCTCAGCAAGATGCACTGAAGAAAGCTAATCCGTGTTTTTTGTCTTTTTCTTATTATCAATGTAATCTTGGGATGTGTGGTACAGGTTGCTGATGGGGAGAAAAACATCTTTCTTTTTTGGAGAGAGATTCTACCTCACTCATATTTGAAGGACCACATGAAATTCATTTTAATGTATACATTTTAGCCAATAATATTGCCTTGTAATGATTTAGGTTATATCACCAAAAAGTGTCTTGATTCACATAAAATCAGAGTCACAGGCTTCATGACCTATGGTTTGGGAGATAAATCCTCAAATGACTCTGAGAAAATAAACTAATGATGATATATTTTGGATGGTCATCTTAAATGTTAGAAGAATATGACAAAGATAATTTGTCTATACTGAATTCCAGAGTAGTGTGTGGTGGGGTAGAGGGAAGAAATAAAAAGATATTTTGAGATATAAAAAATAATTTGAGAATGAAGTTGAGAAAGTATCAAAAACTGCTGATAAAAAGTAAGTCATATATTCTCTTTGAGGATTATAATAAGGGATATATGAATTACAAGGTAAGTGCTCCTAATTTTAATAATGTCATGTCCTATATTCCTTTGGAATGTTGTCTTTCAGAATGTTTTCACTTTTAAGGTAGTAGCCATGTAGTTGATAGATTGCAATTTAAACTTTTAACTTGATTGGAGACAGATCTCGATTTAAACTTTAACTTCTCAACTTATTAAATATGTGGCCCCAAGAAATCACCTAGCTTCTTTGCATCTCAGTTTCCTCATTTGGAAAACTAATCTAACAACCTATAACTTATAGTGTCCTAATGTTGTGTAATATTTAAAGCTGTGTAATATATAAAGCATGGATATAGGCTTGATTTTAAAAAAATGTGATCTAAACTGGTCTCTCAGTATTCTGGGAGGCAATACCTCCAGTTTATTGATGAGATAAAAGAGCACCAAACAGTTCATTTAATTTGTTGCAGTTTTATACTAGCTAACCTCTCTTCTGACTTCTAAACCATTGATTAAAGAACTCTACCAAAAGGCTTGTGTGGCATATAGCATTGCTTTTTCTTTTTTCTTTTTGTATGCTGTATGGTGGGAGTCACATTTCATTCTTTTCTCATGTGAGTAGCCCCTTATTGCAGCACCATTTGTTGAATTTGTGTTTGGTTTTTCATTTGTTTGTTTGCTTGTTTGATTGGGAAGTGCATGGACTGGGAATTGAACCCAGGTCTCCTGCATGGCAGAAGAGAATTCTAGCACTGAACTACCCTCGCACCCCTGGTATAGAGCATTTATAGTGGGATTTCCAGTGGAAGATCTGACAGGAACAAAACACTTTAAAGCCTAGGGGGCACTCTCCCACTGAAATCTAGATCTGTGATGATTTTTTTTTCTAACCAAAAGTAGGAAACAAAGGAGTTTCCTTGCCGCAGTAAAAGGAAACAAAGACATTGTTAGGAAATTGGCAAAAATTGGTAAAAGTAACAGAGAGCAATAAAAATATAAGAAACTCTATATCATAGGTCATTGATTTCCAAAATGTGGTTAATATTCTTTGTGGCAAAAGAGTACATATAAGGAACTTCTGGTGCACATCAAACTACAATATTTGACTTAAGGAAAAACATTGTGCAATTGTTTGAGTTGTGAACTGAACTAGTCACTTTTTAGATGGAATACTATTTTTGCTTAAAAGAACACCTGACAGATTAACTGTAGTTATTACAACATGGGCATTTGGCAGACATATTCTCAAAAAGTTAATGATATGAGTCTATCAATGAATGAAAAGACTTAACAGTAATTGTTAGCATTGATTAAATTTGAGCTTTCAAGCAAAAATTAGAACACTGTAAAATTTGCAATCACTACTTTGAGCTTCACAGCTTTCTAATCCTTAAATGTCTTTGGATGAGATAGGTGATCTTACCACTTTTGACATTATATACTGAAAATTATACACATGTGAAAAATTCATTCGCAGTGCAAGATAGACGAATGGACTTGAAGGTAACTGAGTCCATACCAAAAGTTTACTGATAGCATTTCAGATTCTTCAGTGAAACTAATCTTCGAGGAACTACAACTTGTCAAGTATCCATAGTTACCTGAAATGGCTGTTATACTACTCCATTCTTTCCCTAAAACATATCTGCATGAGGCTGGAATTTCTTCATCTACTTCAACCAATACAAGATGTCATGACAGATGCAGATTTAAGAAATTGTAGTTTTCTATTAAGCCAAACATTAAGAAGATTTGCAAATGCAAAATGTACTCATCTCATTATTTTATTTTAGAAATGACAGAAAGTGTAATTATGTTTACATGTAATGGGTTATTATTGCTATTTAAATGAATTAATTTCTCCGATTTGTTTAATTTTTAATACAATAAATATAGATAGGTACAACAAATATAAAGAAAAGTTCTTTGGTTTCCTCAATTATATTTAAGGGTGCAAATAGGAAACATTTGAAAACATTTGAAAACTAGTTTTGGCAGACTTTTTTGTCAAGGACCAGGTAATAAATATGTTAGGCTTTTAGAGCCATAAAACATGTTGCAACAACTCAATTCTGTTGTTGTACTGCAAAATCAACTATAGACAAAATGTACTTCGATGAGTGGTGTGAGTTCCAATAAAACTTTTTCTACAAAAAGAAGCAGCTGAACTGGCCCATGGGCCTCAGTGTGCTGATCTTTGCTCTAGGAGTTCAGAATCATTATAGAGGTAAATAAAGATATTCTGAAGAAACAAAAGTTATTATGCTCCACAGAGCAATAAGAAAGATTTATTGTTAAATTTGAGACGATATCTTTAACAAGTAAGGAAAGACAGAGATAAGTGTTTATTTAGTCAGTTACTAAACAGGCATTTTTGAAGAACTTGATCTTGACCAAATGCCTCAGAAGCAGAAGGCTGACTACCCTTCTTCTTGAGGAAGTATATACAGAAGTATCAGTTACAAAATTAAAATTATGTTATCACTCCACCATTGCACTAGGTGAAAAATGCAATATCATGAAGTAGGAAGGAATATTCCTCAAAAGAACTCTCTGGAAGTTGTATGATGAAAAGTGCAACAATTTATAAAAACATACAGTACCTTAGCAAATGAATGCTCATATTTTTTATACATTTTGAAATATTGTCATATTTTCTATGAGAATATCTTGCTGATTTAATTAAAATATTTGGACAATCTAGCAGTTAGTGTCACATATAATAATGAAACAGGAGACATTTCCATAAGTAATAGAATTCCTGCTTTCTCCATTATTAATGAAAACCTTTTTGTAAGTTCTGTACAGAAAATAAGAATAAATCTAAGAATTGGAAATAAAAAGGCAGGCTTAATTTTTTCAGAAGTTTAAAATGTTTAACAAGAAATATTTTTGAAATGTTTTGAATCTCGCACCTCATAATTTCACTTCTAAGGATAATGGACAATGCAAAACACCTAGAAATTAGCAAAAATGTATTTATCATTGTTATTTATAAAAGTAATGAATTGCAATGAAATTGAACACTTGATGATACTTTAATGTTTAAGTCATTAGTCTAAATTTTTTGTCTTATTATTTCTTAAAAATATTCCAATCAAATTTTTTGCCCCATCATTCCACTTTTGTCAAGATCATCAATTAATTTTCCCTCTTCATTGGTCATCTTTACTTACAGTTTATTTGCACATCTTCCTCTTTGAGCAGTTTCTTCATAGGACATAGAGGGCATGACTTTTTTATTTTCTCTAATGACTCCCAGGTCCTCTCTGTCTCCTTTGCTAGTTCTTCCTCTCTCTCTACTTTTCTTTTAACATTGGAAAATGATGTATCTTACTCCTTGGCCCTCTTCTCTTCTTTATTTACATCCTCTCCCTTGAGGAACTCTTCTGGTTTCATAGCTTTAATTATTATTTATATGCCAATGACAGACAAACCCTATCATCAGGTTCTGTTCTCTCCTGAACTTCCAATTCATGTAAACTGATTTGTTTTAGATTTCTCAAATGTTTTTATACAAAGCTGAATTCCAGAGATTCCTCCCAATATTGGAAGTGGCTACAATTTGGCCAGTGTGGATGAATGTGATATCTTGAGCCTGTAGACATAGAACAGACCTGGTAATGTGTGTAACTTAATCTGCATTCTTTTTATTCTAAGAGTATCAACAATCATTTACTTTGAAAAAGAAAAACAAATAAAACATATGGAACATTCAGGAAATAATATTTAGTTTCCTATGAAGCACTGGAATTAAAGAAATATTAACAATTTTGTCTATTTGCTTCAGATCGCTTTAAAAGAAGCAAAGAAGATTACAGCTATTACTGAAGCTCTTGCTTTCACTTCATCTTTCTGCTTTTGCTTTTCTTTCTCTCTCCGTGTCTCTTTCTTTCTCTCTTCCACTCTGTTTCTAACCATTACTTTAGTGTTGGTAGAAATAATTTCCCTTGATTACATTAAATCAAAACAAAACACTTGCAAATTTTTAATTAGGGGATTGATAAGATCATATTTGATTTATAAATCATTTTGGCTATGATGTGCAGAATGAATTGGGGAAAGGGGCAAACTGCTTGTGGGATAGCTTTGCTGTGCTGTGAGTTCAGCTGTGAGATAATTAGTGGCTGTGCATATGGAAAGAAGTAAACGGAGTTGGGAAATATTAGAAGGTAAAATTAACAGGTCTTTGTGACTGATTGATTATTGCAGTATAGGGAGTGAAAATGTTTGGAATGACTACAGGGTTTTTCTTTTGCCACATCTCTTTGTGCATGTGGAATATATAGATCATGGGACAGAATTTTGGAGCACAGCAGAGTAAGTTGCCAGTTCTGTATACCCACCAAAGTGCTTGCTGCTTCCTTAGTAGATTTCCCAGATATAAAATAAAGCAGGTGGGGAAGCAACTAATCTTTTTCATAGGTACAGTTATTTTCCACGTGTTTCTCCCCTAAAAGTAAACAGAAACTTGACCTAAAAAAATATTGGAGGAAAACCAGAAGTGAATAAAACTATGAAAAAGATAATTTTTTTAATATAGAATGCAATTCCAAATTTCTCTGTGCTTGTGAATGTTTATGACAGACAAACAAAATATGCCTTAACAATAAGAGTGGTTATCTCTTGGTGCTTTTTTTTTTTTTTTTTTTTTTAATTTTCGTATGGGCAGGAGGCACCAGGGATCGAACTCCAGACCTCCAACACGGCAGGTCGGAGCTCTGCCTGCTGAACCACGGCAGCCGCCCTCTTGGTGCTTTTTTTTTAAATTGTTATTGAATTCCTTCTATTTCTCTGTCTTTTCAAAAATCCTTAAATGAGTGTTTCTACTATATATAGAATAAAAATAAATAATCTCAAATTCCCAGGTATGTTCTTACTACATCTGTGACTTTGGACTATTTGCATAATCTCCAAGTATTAGCATATTAATTTGTAAAATGATGGTTATAATAGTACTTACAGCATATAGTTGTTGCGGGGGATAATTTATATCTTGCATGTAAAGCAGCATAGGTAGATAGATAGATAGATAGATAGATAGATAGATAGATAGATAGATAGATAGATAGATAGATAGATAAACATCTTGAGTGATAAGTATTACTATCTCTGCTATTTATTATTGCTACTGATATATTCTTTTTAAGTTTTTAATTTAGCTTTTGCTTCTGACTCTAAAATTTAGCTAGGAAATCTGAAGAACTTTAGCCAAGGATTAGATAATATCCTAACATAAGTATGTGCCACTGTTTGAGGTATGACAGGAAATTGATTTTTTTCCCTTCATTTTCTGGGACTACCAGTGGTTTGATTTTTGTTCTGCTTTTTTACTTTTTATTATAGTAAGTATATGTAACAATAAATTTACCATTGTACTCATGGTAAATATAAAATTCACTGGCATTAATTATGTTTATAATGTTGTACAACAATCTCCACTCTCTATTTCCAAAATTTTTAATCACACCAAGCAATAACTCCCTGTTCTCACTTCTCATAGCCTCTAAGCTAAGCTCTATTCTACTTTCTGTCTCTATAGATACAACTGTTCAGATATTTCATGCATTTGGAACCGTGTAATGCTTGTTCTTTTGTGTTAGGCTGATTTTACTTAGAATAATGATTTCAAGATTTTTTCTTGTTTTAACGTGCATCAGAACCTCACCCCTTTTTATAGTTGCATAATATTCCATCACGTGTGTATATGTAAATCACATTTTGTTTGTCTATTCATCCATTGATGGACACTTGGGTTGTTTCCACTTTTGGCTATTGTGAAAATGAAGCTATGAGCATTAATTCCCTTTTTAGCTCTAGAAGATTTTTTTCTGTATTCTTTGGCATTTCTTCTATATAGGATTTTGTCACTTGTGAATAAGAACAATTTTATTTTTTCTTCTCCAATTTGGATGCCTTTCATTTTTTTTTCTTTTTACCTAATTATTCTATCGAGAGCTTCCAGTACTATATTGAATAGAATTGGTGGAAGTGGGCATCCTCATTGTGTTCCTATTCTTATTGAAAAAGTTTTCATTCTGTCAACATTGACTATGATTCTATCTGTAAATTTTTCACATGCATTATGGCCTTTATAGTGCTG
This sequence comes from Myrmecophaga tridactyla, assembly GCA_004026745.1. NCBI lineage: Eukaryota > Metazoa > Chordata > Mammalia > Pilosa > Myrmecophagidae > Myrmecophaga > Myrmecophaga tridactyla. The sequence goes on from PVIY010004707.1 coordinate 13,044, forward strand.
AAGAATTTCCCTTCTAATTCCAAGTTTATTGAGTGATTTTATCATTAAAGATTGTTAGACTTTATAAAATGCTTTTACTGCATTAACTGAGATGCTCCTGTGATGAAACGAAGTGGTTTCTACCAATTTGTATAGGTAAGACATTTGAAAATTTATTTAGTTATTAAAATATCATGGCCACATTTGATATAAATTTCATTTTATGGCAAACATTGTCAGAGATATCGCCCATTTACAATGAACAGCTTCAATCTCCAGACTGAAACACCCATATCTTCTTTATGGTGATGACAATGTTTTAGTAGCTGAGTTATGGTTAAAAACTAAAGTTCTGATCATGTTCCTCTCTTATTTTGTTAGTATTTTCAATGACTTCCAATTTCCTACAGAATAAAATTATTTAGCTTGGAACTTGCTGTCCTTTGACCCAACCTATTTTTAGTATCATAACTGTCATTATACTTAACACAACATGCTCTTTGCCTTCATTTGAAAAGTGCTGTGTGCCTTGGCTAACAAGATTTCTTCCTTTATCCTAAAATATTACTATATCCTCATAATCTTTGCTTATCAAATTCTTGCTTGCTCCTCAAGAGCCAAATGTAGACTCCTTTGCCAAAGAGTCCCAGATTTTCCCACTTGACAATAAATATCTATAAATTTCAATGGTCCTTTCTCTTTTCCTATTATTGGATGTATCATATTTTACCTTGCATACATTGTCTCTTTAGTTACATCTTGGCAACTTAAAAGTTCCTTTCCCCTCGTGCATAGGACATATTTTGCATATATAGCCCCACAATTAGAGTTGGTGAATTCTTTTCATAAGTCATTTACCCACTTACTCAATCAAAGTAAATTCTTCCATCTTCATAATGAGAGAGTTGGAGATTATCTCTAATGTGCCTTCCAAATTTAGTATAACATCATGAAAACAGTGAGCTGTCCCCTCTCCAAACAAGAACTGGGAAATAAGATTGCCTCTGAGAGCTAAATAACCATACAATAGATGTAATTAGCCATCTGTTGGGAGTAACTCAAATTGTTTCTAAATGTATTACTGAAAAGTTTTGGAATTCCTAAATCCCCTATTTAAGTGGCCTGTAATCATCTCAAAAGGCAGGACTGGAATGGGACAGTAATGTAAGTGGAAACCTAATCGACTGTATGAAATCTCTTTGAAAAAACAGTGCATACTTGTAGCAAATAGGTGCTTAGAAAAAAGGAAACCCAAAGACTCAAATCTTGACAGAGTAGTTGGCACCTTTAAGAAACAAGCCCATGCGCTAAACTTATTTGATCCTCAGGGGTTATAGATCAATCTATAAATAATTTCCCATTTTCTTTTTAAGTTTAATTCTCACCACTCAGTTGGATTGTCAAATAGATCACCACTAAAGAAAGGAATGTGATGGTAATGCTTCTAGAATCACTTCAGATAGTGAAGGGACATTTATGTAACAAAAGTTTAATATGAGAATAGAATTAAAGTAAAACTACTGCCAAATTCAAGAAAATATTTGAATTCCATCTCCATCTCCCTTTTCCCCTAACCTTCTTGAGGTTTGGTATTCACAATATAGCAGAATAGTCTTTAATGGTCAGATATTTGCTTCAAAAAAATAACTTTGGTTTCTTCTGTTTTATCCTGGTAATTGCTTTAAGTCAGATATTCCAGTAACTCCCTTCAGTACTTTGTGGACTTCTGATAGAATGATGACCCCTTGTATTGAATAAAATTTAGAAATCACAGGCCATCAAAGTCAAAATGACAAAAGTACATCTGAAATTCTGGAAAAGTCCCTAAAAATGGGAATTCTGCTTGACTCAATAAATTGAGAATGAGGGAGAAAAAAGATAATTCTCTAGAAGGCATACATTTAAAACATCCCCTTCTACTGGTCTCCGTAGAGTTTCTGAGGGCATATAGGCAAGTTCAAAATAAATTTTGAGGTCAGCTTGATATGATACATTATTCTTGGCTAATGAGTTTATGTAGCTCCTAGTAGAGACAATTCTGAAATCTGTAACATCATTCATGTCATTTTACAGTTATGGTTGTGCTTTTTGTTGCCATAAATAAAGAGCATTCTGGTTTTTATATCAGTGTGTTATAAATGTGCGACAGCACCAGAGAGACATAAAATCAATATCCTGAACTTTATGTTAACATTGTGTGAGCATCAGTGCCTGTGATACAGTAAAGACTCAATAAATATTTGCTAGATTAAATGATAAATGGTATTTTTTCTAGAAAATCCTCACACTTAGTCCATGAGATATTAAAACTCTTTCATCTTTTAAATTATGTTACAACAAATGAGGAAACTGAGTTTTGGTAAAAGGCTGTTTAAGTAGCCATCCTGGGAAAACCAGCTATGAAGTGGCAAGGTAGTGTTTCTACCTGGTCAGTGGGATCCAAAGCTTGTGTTCTTTATCTAAATCCCATGGTCCAAAATTAATCATTTTCCCTTATTCCCTTCAAAACACTCATTTCAACATTCCTTTAAATAAAGCTGCTACTAGTGAATGGTAATTGACAAATATTATTTATGTTCTTTTCAAACTGTATCATAAACTATAATAAATTCTTAAGGTTGTTTTAGAATGCTGTTCTAATTTGCTAGCTGCCAGAATGTAATATACCAGAAATGGAATGGTGTTTAAAAAGGAGAATTTTTAAGTTGCTAGTTTACAGTTCTAAGGCCATTGAAATGTCCAAAAGCAAGTCTATAGAAATGTCTGATCTAAGGCATCCAGGGAAAGATACCTTAGTTCAAGAAGGCTGATAACAGTCAGCATTTCTCTCTCAGCTGGAAGGACACATGGCAAACATGGCGGCATCTTCTAGCTTTTTCTCTAGGCCTCTTGTTTCATGAAGCTCCTCAGGAGGCATTTTCCTTCTTCATCTCCAAAGGTCGCTGGCTGGTGAACTCTGGTTCTCTCATCCTTCTGTCATGGTTCTGTGGCTTTTTCCTCATTCTCAAAAAGGAGCTCTCGGGCGGCTGCCATGGCTCAGCAGGCAGAGCTCTGACCTGCCGTGCTGGAGGTCTGGAGTTCGATCCCTGGTGCCTCCTGCCCATATGCAAATTAAAAAAAAAAATTTAAAAGGAACTCTCTCCAAGATGTCTCCTCTTTCATAGGTTTCCAGTAACCTAATCAAGACCCATGTAGAATAGGTGGAGACATGTCTTCATCTAATCAAGTTCAATACCCACCATTGGGAGTTACATCTCCGTGGAGATAACCTAATCAAGTTTCCAACCTATAGTGTTGAATAGGGATTAGAAGAAATGATTGCTCCCACAAGACTGATTAGGATTAAAATGTGTCTTTTCTAGGGTATATAAATCCTTTCAAACCAGCACAAATGCATTCTATTATGTTCCCCTCTTTCCAAAATAAAGGCCAAAGTTCTGTCATTGTTTCTGTTGTAAATAGATCTAAAGAGTAAATAGATATTTTGCTTAGATGCTTAAAATGTTGACCAAATTTTAAATTTCTTCAACAAGTCAAAAGAGTCCAAAGAATAATTTTTCAATTATTTAATGAAGGCACTTAGCTTTTCTTTAGGAAGAGGTCAATGAAAGATGAGAGGAATGCATCTATAGTTGAAGAGACAGACCATCTCTGGTACATTCTTATGAGTTTTCATATCTCCTTCTTTATAGTTTTGTGGACGTCCACAGACTTAAATACCAATATAATGATGACATCACATTCTCAATATGAAGTAGTTATAAACACTTGTCTCTAATAAAATTGTGCCATTATCAAAAGCACATAATAAACTAGGAACACTAGCCTGCAAATGGAACCTGCATACTTCCATATTCCTCAGTGGTGGAGAATAGGGATTCTGGTTGTTCTAAGCTTAGATAGTAGTCAGAAAACTCAGAGAAAAACAATCCCCTGGCTGTACAATTTTCATACATATAGTACCAGGTGAAAGCCTGACAGAGATTGATCTAATATGAAACCCCTTTCTGCTCTGCTAGTGCTTTGAGGCTAGTGAGGAAAGACTCAATATTTAGGGGAAAAATTTCTTTATGACTTTGGAGTTTAAGAAAACTCTCAGAAGTTTGGAAATAGAGAGAAAGCAAGTGAAGGCTCAACAGTTTTTCCCCTATCAATAGCCCACCTCTTTCACTCTTTTATAGATAAGATTTTTAGCTCTGGAGGAGAAAATTCCTTTTACCTCGCATTTTTCACTGTCTTCTTAAAGAGTTGTTATCTGGTTACCATAACAAGAAAATTGAGGTTGAATCACATGTAAATAACTTACTCTAATCAATGATTTCTTGCTAGGCATAGATGATTTCAGTTATTCTGACACAGGTATCCCTCTTTAATATAAGAAAGATGATTAGTAAGAGTGCTAAGGCTTTACACTATACAATAGGATAGCATTAGTTTATATCTAACTTCTAAGAAGATGCATGAAGTTCTTCACTGACAAAAGAGTGGTTATCTATGTAATTGCTGTGCCTTAAAAGTTTGGTCTCTCACCTTTGTTCATGACTCTTATGAGTAAGCGTCATTCATAAAGCATCAATCCATACTTGGAAGGGGGTTATGAATGTGCTAGCATCATGCACAGATAAAGCAACATCTTACTGAGTAAGAATGCTAGGTATTATTTTTCTGATGCATATGGCACATCACTTTTATGGTGGTACTATTTATTCACTACTTGGTGAAGTAAGATAGAAATTATTTGAAGTATATTATAGATTTGGCTTATAACACTCAATATTCACGTTGTGGGTCCCATAAGTAAAAATTCATAAAGATAAAGACACCATAACTAGATCTCAGTGAACTTGTATGTAAGGCACTTCAGCGGACAGGCAAAGAAACCCGAACAAAGGAGAACATCATAATTGAGATTTCTGTGTAAGTGATTAGATCTGATAAAGTTGTGCACCAGACACCAGATCTTAAGACCTTGATGCTTTACTGCAGTAAACCTGCAGTAAACCTGTGCAGTTTGGCACAGGGTTTAATAAAGCCCCTTGCAACAAGATTCTAGCTGTTTATATATTTTTTAATTTGTTAAAGATACTTTGTGATACATCTTATTTTCTGATTGGAAGTTGTGCAGGTTTGAATCTGGTGTACCCCAGAAAAGGCATGTCCTTTAAACTTCATTCAATACTGCTGGGTGGGAGCTTTTTGCTTATCCATGGAAATGTGACCCACCCAATTGTGGGTGGTAAATTTTCATTAGATGGTTTCCATCGAGGTGTGTCGCTATCCATTCAAGGTGGGGTTGCTTACTGGAGCCCTTTGAGAGGGAACCATTTTGCAAAGAGTTTAGGAGCCATGGAAGCCCTGAAAGCCCACACAGCCAGAAAACTTTGGAGATGAACAAGGAAAATGCCCTAGGATAAAACAAGAAACCTGGAGATAGAGCTAGCAGACTTCACCATGTGCCCTTCCAGTTGAGAAAGAAACCCTGAAAGTCATCAGTCTTCTTGAACCGAAGTATCTTTCCCTGGATGCCTTAGATTGGCCATTTCTATAGCTTTGTTTTAATTAGAACATTTTCGTGGCCCTAGAACACGTAAACTTGCAACTTTGTAAATTCCCCTTTCTAAAAGCCATTCTGTTTCTGGTATATCATGTTCTGGCAGCTTGCAAACTAGAGCAGAAGCCATGTTAGTCCTCTGAGTCAATTGTTCTATCTTTCCATAGAAGTTTGATATATTCCATGAATACTTTGAAGTAATGAAACAAAAGAATAACATCTAACATATTCATGTACATTTTGCAAGCATCAGCCACTGTCATAGCAGCAAGTCTCATAGGACCATCCATAATAATTTATACAAGGAAGGTCAATCTAGATTCTGTGATGTATAAATCTCATATGAATAAAAATTATGGATGAGGTACTATTCATTTTACTTCAATTTCTGTGCAATTTGATGCCAATTTATTTCTCAAATTCCTGTTCTTGCATTATATTTTACAGATGATTTTCAGTGATATGAGAAGAAAAACACTGTTAAATCTTTAATATTGAACAACTTTTTGTTAGCATTTCAGTTGTAAAGTCCCTGTCTATAAAATGGACTAGTTATCCCTAATCTGAAAATGGAGTTTTAGAATATTTTCCAGTTAGTGAATGGTACAGTCTGTACAAAGATATCATTAAGTAAACTGTACAAAATAATTTGTGAAACATACCTGTTTGCAATATAAACCTGAATATTTGCAAATGGTTCTTAAGTCAGAGCATGAATTTATTATTATTATTATTATTATATTATCATCATTATTATATCAGCTCTGCCCAACTTGAAGAAGAAGAAAATTTTGACTATAGTCCTGAAGTACAATGAAAAAAAATGGAGCATATTAACCAAATTTTATTATTTCCATGACCTCAATTAGGAGTTAAAAGAGCATTGTAGAGCCCTTAGTGAGACTGATGAGGCATTAGAGGAATGTCCTAGTTAATCTGGGTGGGAAAGTCAGCATGTTACTCTCCAAAAGTTCTTATCTGATTTGGTAACCTGTTCTTGGAGGAGGACAATGTCATGAAGGGTTGTCAGAGAGAACTAGTTGGTGGATAAATAATAAAGTCAAGTTGCTTCCTGGAAAATAGAAATGGATGTTTGGCCATAATTCATTTCTCATTTAGAATCATGTTATTATTTTTGATAAGTAACATATTTTATAATGACTACTGCAAAAATGAGTAAAAGTATACACTAATGCACTGAAATGAGAGCCATTGGAAATTTTACTCCAATAGAGGTAAAAAGCTACAGTGTTTCTGCAATTGTCCATAGTCATGTATAGCAAAATGAGCAATTGCATTATTATGGAAAGATCATCTGTCTCTTCAAAAGACAAGGGGAAATTTGTACTACCTCAGTTAACAAAATTCTGAATGCCAATTACCATTAGAACTGTCATTAAGCGGACACATCTAGAAAAAAAATGTGATATCAGAATGTTTAAGTAGTCTAATTTTGAGGTCTGTCTAGGTTTGTGTTGAGTGGCCAGTAATTTTGGACAATCAAAAATTTTTTGTCTGCAAGGGTTGGATATAAAGAAGTTGGATTAAGTATGAAGAAAAGCTGGTAAGGGTGATATGACCAATAGAGGTATAAAATCAGACAGTTGGTCCATCCTATATTACAAAGAGGTGTTTCTGATTTATGAGGAGTGCTGATGCTCTGTGGGGTGTGGTTTTAGTTAGACATGTACCTAGATCATTGACTGAGGCACAGTGAGGCTGCAGGTTTTAGGGAAGAAGGACAAAAAGACATGTTATAAAAACAGTGAATAGACAGATTATGAACAAGTACAATTTAAATTAAACCTTTACCCTATTTGGTTAGCCAATCTCTGCCTCAATCTTGATCTCTCTCTATTTATTTTGCCTTATGATATATAATTCACAAATATTATTCAAACACTCAGAAAAAATAGAGTAAATAAGTGAAAATAAGGATTTGTTTTACACAAATTATGATAATTGCATCCTCTGCAGTGTCAAATAAATTCAATCAAGTCTTCTCTTTCTCTCAAGTTTTCCTGTTAAATGCTTTTGTGACTTGTGGCCTATGATTTCAACTAAAATTTTATACAAAGCTGAGTTTAGGGCTTATCATATTATTCCTACAGTATAGCAGATATTGTTTAGTATAAAGCATCTTCCATGATAAAATTCCAAGATCATACCCTCTGCCTCATATCACTTCTGTGTAACTTTTCTATGTTCCAGCATTGTTACCATCAGAAAACATAGTCTTCAATGGTTAAGGCCACCTGATTCCATATCAAGCAGACAAACAGGTTTCTTTGTCTTGATGAGAAGGTGAATTTATTACAGGTGCACATGTGAGGATCTGGAGTAGTGATTTTCCAAGACCAGTTTGAAGTGAGAAGGGTGGTTTGGGCTTTTAAATGCCAGACAGACAAAGAAACATCCAGGATCCAGAAGAAAACTGAAGAAAAAGAAAGAAAGATAGAAAGAAAGAAAAAAGTAGAAGAGAAATAGCTCTTTGGCCAGTATGTTCGGTGATCTCATAGTCCTTCTTTTTATTGATATCTGGGCTTTTGATCCTCTTCTTCAAAGGGAGGAAGATGCTTATATTAGTTTACATAATGTTTCATTCCTGTAAGCAGAGCAAGGGAGGATTTTATTACTGTAACAGCCTCATCATACAAACAACAATTCCCTAAACATGTCTCTTTCATATTTCACGTTGCACATGTTCACTCAATGATTCTCTCTCCACTCAAGATACTCCAGTCTGTAATCCTCATACTCAAGATTCAGTTAAAAGGCTACCTCTTCTGGAGATTATTCCTTGACAACACAAGATAAAATCTGAGATCTCTGTTTCCAAATATATACCCTTTTGCCATGACGTTACCCCAACTGGATTTTATTATGATGTTTACTTGTCTTTTTGATCACTAGAGTATGAGTTCCTTGAATACACTGACATTTCTATAACATTTGTTTCTATATTAGATCCTCTGAAATTAGTGGATTAAAAAGGTGAGGCTCGTACTAAATGTTTTCTTCAACAATCAGTGATTAATCGTCATTTGGGAAATGTGTAATCTAGATCCCCAAATCTCTGCTTCAGACAACCTCAAACATTCCCGTTTGTCTTCATATTTATACTTCTGTTGCATTCCCTCCTGGATCATTGTTCTGCCCATCCCAACAGAGAGTTAAGGGGAAAACAGTGGGATAAAATAAGCATTGAAGTTAGGGGATTTTGTCCTCTTTAGTAGTCACCCCACTAAAATATAGCCATATGTATTGTGCTTACCACATGTTTCATTTAAATTTTCATTTCTAAAGACTCTTGATAGTTTTAAATGCTGTTTGATAGGACCAATGGGGGAACTCTATATCTCCATGGAAAGCTTCCCTGGAATGTCCTTCTATCTGAACCAGTTGTCTTTTCTCATATTATTTTAGTGTTGCTTTGCACAGGGCATTAAGGAAATCCATCCTATTCATGCTGCTAAATGTTCATTAGCACATAACCATTTAATTTTGCTACAGTTTTTTATATATTGTCCTACATGGAAATATACCAGATGTTCTGTTTTGTAGCAGAATTTCCCGGATATGCAGTAGAGCAGGAGTTCAATCTGCTGTAAATAAGACTAGCTCAATCTGAAGCTAAAGCCAAAGCATTTCCCGCATTTACTGGAAGACATGATGGCTTTGCCTCATCAATACAAAATAGATTGATGCCAGATCAGTAAATAGATCTATTTCAAGAGTGGCCCATACAAAAAGGCCACAGTATTGCGGGATAAGATGTATAATACTTTTAAAAACATTATGAGACATTTTGTATGTTATAGTGCAGCTCCCGCTGTCATCATTGATAAGTAGTTTAGTACTAACAAATTTTAATTTCTTCAAGTACATTTCCAGAATGTTTCAAATTGAGCAGCAATATTAATTTAAGTCTTTAATCAACGCACTACAAAATCCTTGTATGTTAATGTTCTGTTTATTAGCTGTACATTCAAAAGCAAAATAAAATTAATACACCAGAAATTGTAGAAAAAATATTTGAATAAAAAAAATCAAGGTGAAATAATAACCGAAATTATTGAATACTTTTGAGGGTAGAGAAAGCTTTCTCAAACACTATATGTTGGTATAATCTTTCAATTATTAACTCTATTTGCTACACCATACACTAGACAAATTAGGAAGTACCAATGATGTTATAATCAGTTCTTCATCTCCCATGTTTATAGCATTATTGACAAACTAAAGATACCCTGAGGTGATGATGAGGATGGAGAAACATCTGAAAACCATGTCATTTATTTGAGACAACTCAGACTCTTTCTACTGAAACACCTGGAAGATATCTATCTTCAAATATTTAAAGGTTTTTATGTGCCTGAACAATTAATTTTTTGTAAATTCTATGAAATGAGAGATGGATAGAATTTATAGAAGACAGATATTACTCTAATAATAAGTAAGGGCTGATAACAATTATTTTGGTTAAAATGCTGCCAGAGATCATTAAATAGAGGCCAGGTGATTTACTTTCTTATACATTGTTAAAGTAGATGCCATCTATAATTTCTTTCAACTTGGACAGTCCATAAATCTATACTTATTAACCATAATGTGACTGAGGACTATATTATCCAAACAAGATGGAAGATTTCATCTTTATCTTTCAAGGAGGGGGCATATAGTTTTTCAATCTTGTTGAAAATTTATACATTTCTTCTGATCATTCCAGGTTATTTGGTCATTGTTGAGTGAGTGCTGTTTCAAATGTAGCTTTGTAACTGAAGTTACTTTGCCTGAAATATATAGGTTTTTGATGACAACAACAATAAAATCAGAGGAAAGAAACATATAGGATTTAAATAATAGTGTTTTGTAATACAAATACAGTACTCTTATCCTTGAACATCATAATATCATATACAAAATTATTTTCTTTAATTATACTAAATTATTCTGTTATCTTCTTTGGAAATACAGGCACTGATGGAGCTAATGAGATGTGTAAGTGACTGCTTAGTGTCAGGTAACAATTCAAGCACAAGAACTTTAACTAAACTTTAGAACTAATTTGAGGATACTAAATAAAATGAACTAAGCTGGCATCTTTCCCAGGCAGTGGAATGACATGAGAGCTTCACTGAGCACAATTAGTCAGGGATTTGATTTCACTTTTCATTCTCACCACTTGTGCCATTTTGAATTCTTCTATCATTCTTGAGTATTGATGTATTTCTAACTGTTATGGAAATGTACTATCTTATGATTCATCAGCACTATTGTGTATCTTTAAATGTTTCTTAAAGATCTTTCCTATTTATTTTCAAATTCAGAAGTTTAGCATTTTGCTAGTTTTACACATTTGCTTCATTAAAGCTAAGTGGAAGAGATTGTTGAAATTGTTATCAAATTATTCACTATCAATATTCAACCTAATAACTTAGTACCTTCTATTTTTAGAATATTTTATAAACTATATGTAAACTATATTACATGTACCCACATGTATATTTACTAAGTACTTGCTACATGAAGTCAATATAAGATTTTTTTGTTTGTTGCCCACATGGAAATCATCATTCAGTTCTAAAAATTTTATTATGACCTAATAATAGAAAAAATGCAGAAGTAAAGTTATGTTCAATTTGCAATGGGATTAGAGCAAATATGGCTAGTCTAATAAGAGCAGGGTGTCATTTAAATAGACTTTACATAGATTACTTGGAGAAGAGATAGGACAGAGGAAACATCATGGGTAAAGTATTAAAAATGTGGCCACATTTAGCCTGATATGGTTGGAGCCTGTGTTAGAAGAAGAAAGTAGGACAAGATGAAGCTAGAAAGGTAGGTGGATGCTGGGTTTTGAGGCACCACCACTCTAGAGCCTGACTTGAAACTGGATTTTGCTTCCAGGTCCATTACAGTGTCTAAACTATTTTAAATTACTCTAAATTATGCTAAAGTCTTGAAATTATCTTCATCTCCTTCCTTTAACTTCATATATATTATACCCCAGTGGCAAGTGAGATGAGGGAATAGCATGGTAGGAAACAAATGACAAACCCAAATTGAGTAATTTGAGAAACATTTAGTAATGAGACTGTTTAGAAAGGTAGCAGAGAAGTGCTGAGGCAACTGCAGGCATCGTGTCATGCCCCAGGGCAACTGGGATGTAGGAACAGCTTCATAGGAACTGTGGCCATCAAGTGAGGGGCAGAGTTAGGCCAAGGAATGAAGTTAGGCAATGCAGACCCTCTCCCCACCCTCCATCCTTTCTCTTATCCCTTAACATTGCTATCCATCTACCCATTGGCAGAGTCCAACAGGAAGCCTGAGGACATGAGTTTCTACTGAGAAGACTAGGCAGGATGTAGTGCCTACAGCAGGATGGAAGTTGGTGGAGAAGGGTCTAAAAGGCAAACAGAAGGTATGCAGTGTACCATCATGCCTGACGTTCAAGTAGACAAAAACTTTTGGGTTTGTCCTCTAAATTTTTTATTGCCTCTGCATAAATGTATATGCAGAGTTAAGACTTTCAGATTTACCTTGTAAAATAATCATTCATAATCCTTCTAGTGTAGAAGATAGATAAAGAGGAAAATCCACTGTCAGTTGAATGAGCACTACCTTTCAACTGCCCAAGAAAATGCTAATAAATGTATGAATTATGTGAAGGATAGCAAAGAGGGAACAGGAAATTGGGAAGAGATAAGTTAAAAAGTTCTTGAGAAGCACTTTTGCATCTCTATGTCTGTGTGAGAATGTCTGCATAAGGGATAATGATTTTAGTAAACTAAGAAATTAAAATAATTTCAAGGACTTATCTGGGAATTGTGGGTTATGACACTGACCTAAATACAGGGAAGACACACATATTTTCCTTAGGGAAATGAAAACAACTTCAGTTTGGACGATGAAATTGAAATGACTATGAAATGTACAGATGTCAATTAGCAATAAGTAGTCAGAACTATGTGCCTAAAACTCAAAGGAGAGGTTTGAAGTAGAGATATAAATTGAAGTTGAAACCATAAAAATGGGTAACATTGCCCAGGGATTCCATCATAAACAGAAAAAGCCATATTTGAAACATTCATTTTTCTAACTCTACTGGGCACAAGAAAAAGAAATAAAAAAGAGAACAATGTGGAAAGAAAAAAAGAAATATAGGGTGGGCAATGATGGCTCAGTGACAGAATTCTTGCCTGTCGTGCTGGGGACCCAGGTTTGATTTCTGTAGCCTGTCCATGTTTAAAAAAAAAGGAAAGAAATATAAAGCTGTCATTAGTAACACATGACACAATTATGTAGGAAAAAAATCATAAAGAAGCTAGAGAAGAAGAACAACCCCTATTAGAATTAATAAGTAAAATTAACAATCAATTATATGTCTTTATGTATCAATGAATATTTGTGAAATGAAATATAAATAGCATTTACAATAGCATCCAAACATAAATAATCGGGTCTTAATTTAATGAAAGTGGTTCAAAATATTTGCATTAAAATTAAACATTGCTGAGATCATATTTTTAAGTCTTAAATGAGGGAGGGATATGCCACATTTATTGATAAAAAAAGACTCAGTATTATTAGGATGCTAAGTGCCCCCAAGTGATCTATGGATTCAGTGAAACACCAGATAAAATTTCTGTAGGTTTTTTTTTTTTACAAATTAATTCCACATTTTATAGAGAAATGCAAAAGTCTTAGAACAAATAAAGCAATCTGGAAAAAGAACAAAAGAGAAAGACCTTTTATTTCTGATTTCAAGGTTTACCATAAAGCTACAATAAACAAGACAGTGTGGATTTATCAAAAAGATAAACAATTAGATAAAGGGAACAGAGTAGAGACTACAGAAATAGATCAAAATTTACATGATGAAATGATTTGTGACAAGAGTGCTAAGGCAATCCAATGGGGAAAGGAAATTGTCTTCAACAAATAGTATTGGAATCACTGAATATCCATATGAAGCAAAAAAAAAAAAAAGATCTTTGACCTCTAACTCACAGCATACACAAAAATTAATTTGAAATGGATTATAGACCTGAAAATTAAATCTAAAACTCAAAACTATCAACCATAATATCTTTATTCAATGGAATAATATTCTGCAGCTAAAAGAAATAAACTGGTGATGCTATACAACAACATGGACACATATCAAAAGCAGTATGCTGAGTGAAGGAAGTCAGACACAAAAAGGTACACTTTATATGATTCTATTTATATGAGGTTCTAGAAGAAGCAAAAGTAATCTGAAGTGATTGAAATCAGATGAGTTGTGCCCAGATTAAGGAGTTAATCTGAATTTGCTGAGTAAGGGATTTAAAGAAACTCTGGGGTGATAAAATGTATCTATATTTTCACACAGGTGTGGGTTACAAAACGTATCCATTTGCCCAAAGTGATCTAACTATACACTATTTGTACATTTAATTGTATGTACAATATGTCTCAGAAATTAACACAATATTTCAGTTCATTTGGCACAGGGAAGATGCATCATTAAAAATGAACTTCAATATTACAGTAAACAACAAAATCAATCACCATCAAAGACTCCTTGTATTTTTTTTTTTCTTTTTGCGAGGGCAGGCGCTGACTCCTTGTATTTTGTGGATACTTTATTTTTCTGTAGAAAGAGGAAATCACTATTATTGAAAATCAATTTCATTTCACTAGGAAAGATTATGACATAGGAACTTAGACATGTTAATCTTCTAACAGTCATTATATGCATATGTACTTGGCATTATTAATTGATATAATTCCAATGAAATTAGATCAAGCAAAGAAGTAAAATGAAAGCCCAATTATCTCCAAAAAAATCTTCTCATTTCACATTAAATACTAAAAAAGAGAAGTCATACTAAGCCTTATATCAATGTGCTTTTGAAATAGTTTTGAAATATTAGATGTTGTAGTTATAATTCATCTTCATTTTCAAAGGATAATCTGGATTTCAAATCCAAATCACAATATTGAAGGTAGAGGAACTTAAAACAAATTAGCTCATTAAGATAAACTTGTTAATATTCTGATGAATGTCTTGTAGTAGATGACAAGGAAGAAAATAAGCACATTTAGCATTAATTATGCTATTTTGTCGCAATAAACAATTGATTTCTGATGGAACTGCCATTATTAGGTCTTAAAGTGAGGTGTGTTGAGCAATTTCCTACAATGGCACAATGTGGGGGCACTGGTGCAGGAAACAACAGACACTTTCATCAGATGATTTTTCTTACTACTTGCGTAGTATAAAGAATCCAAAAAAGGCAAATAATCTCCTTACTGCCTACACAACACCAAGTCCAAAATAGCAGGGGAAGATATACCTTCTTGGCTGGCCTCCTGGAGTGATCAAAACTGCCTCAATTTGGGGTCAGCTGATGGCAGCTCTACATGTCCCACTTTGTGCCAGAGAAGAGAGACAAATCTATAGTTTGAGTGTGGTTTATCCATCCTGGGGAGGGGAGGGGAGCGGGTTAAAGAGGAGCCCTGCCACTGAGAGGTTCTGATAAGCACCTGGGGCTGCTTGTTCTCAGTCCTCGAGTTTAATGTCTGGTAAGGCCTTACCGTTAGAGCTAAGGTCTTCCCCAGGTTGTGTAAAGACACACAATACAAGAGGAGGTCCAAGTAGGTGAGATCTGGAATGGCTGTTTAATAGGTCTCTGTGACTTCCCTAACAAGGTGCTAAGTTATTCTTCAATTGGCTTGATCATTGCTTGTTTATTTGAAGTTATACAATATTGTAACAATGCTCACCAACAATAATTATCTACTTGCTAAATATGTGCTATTCCTGAAGCCAAGGATTTTGAGAGGTCAATATTACAATGGCAGACAGACTTCAATTGCATATAGGAGATACTTAGGATGATCTTTGAGGTTGTATTTGAAGTATCAGATGTAAGAAGCAAGAATTAGGTTTCACTCACCCTTTCCTCTACAGATATTGATTTTAAGGGAGTGATAGGAAGATGGGAAGATTTGTCAGTGCGATATTTAAGAACAGCAAAATCCTGCAAAAAGAAAAGAGAAAAAGCCTATCTACTTCGTAGTAGCAAATTCAGAACACAGTTCAAAGCAGATGTCTAGATAAGAATTGTCTCCATTTCACTCTTCTACACAGGACCTAGGAAGGATGGTGATGAGAGTGTCAACAGAAGGATGGAAAAAACTGAACTCGTTATTCCCACAGAAAGGATTTCTGTCTAGTGTTCTTTAAAATAGCATTAGTAAACGTGTTCATATTTATGTTGACTCATTGCAACATAACTTCCCTCAGAGTTATTCTTATAAAATTTATGAAACTGCAGTGACCTTAACTTATATTTAATTTCTTTTTTGAAATAGATCATTTATTTCAAAATATATGGAAAATAATATGAAACCTATAAACTCACTACACAGATTAAGAAATAAAATATAAATTTGTCTCCTGCATTTCTTTCTCAATTTGCATGACTACCCTGTCTACTTACACACAAAAGATAATTATCATGTAGAATTTAGTATACATCAATTCCATATTTTCAATGTTTTATTACATATTTATAACACACCAACATGTATTAAGGTTTTGGGTGTTGTTAATCCTTGAAATAAGTTATATTATATTTTGGCTTTGCATCTTGCTATTTTTCACTCAATATCCTGCCCTGTTCATACATGTTGCTTTAGTTCACTTATTTTCTACACCTTAGTTTTTCCAACAGTTGATGGGAATAATCTAGTGAACTTCCATTTTGATCATTTTGCCTTTTCTTTTCTCCTTTAGTGAAATTGAAAGTACCCTGATGAGTATTTCAGGCATTTTCTGAGTGAGAGAACTGACTTTGGCAGGAGTTTGTATGCCACAGTTGTTTTCTCCTTTCAGAGCTGAGCTGAAGTGTTAATTACTTATTCCAACTGGCAGTCTTGCAAAAATTTCTTTGAAAGCAAGGGCTAAAATTGTGGAGATAGTAGCTGTGAAACAAGAGCACAACAACCCACATTCATAC
Source organism: Myrmecophaga tridactyla (assembly GCA_004026745.1). NCBI lineage: Eukaryota > Metazoa > Chordata > Mammalia > Pilosa > Myrmecophagidae > Myrmecophaga > Myrmecophaga tridactyla. The sequence continues at coordinate 29,586 of PVIY010004707.1, forward strand.
CAAATAAGGTAACAGAAAAGGACTAAAGTGGTGTCCCTAAAACAGACCAAAAAATCTTAAACAGAGTGAAAGGAAATATATCCAGATCGCAAAATAACTGAAAAGTTATAGATGGAATAAGCTTGTAGGGTTTCACCATTTAATCCAAATAGCGAGATGGCACTCTTTTATGAGTTCACCAAATGTGTGATTCTTTGGAGAGGGTGCCAAGGATTTCAAAGTGAGTCAAGAATTCAAGAATTCTGGCCACCGCCTGTGTGCCCAGATAGTGTATGCGTTCTGTGCATAAATGGGCTGGTAATGATAATAACATTTATTGAGTGCTTATTCTGTGCCCAGCAGCATTCTAAGCACTTTAGATATACTGAATGATTTAATCTTCAAAATAACCCTATGAAGTTGAAACTGTTTCATTTCCATATTACATATGAGGAACTTGAACACAAAGAGAAAACATACTCAGTTCAAGAACAAAAAGTATGAAAGAAAAAAAAAGCCTTAATTGAAATCCATGCTAGATTTTGCTAATTTTGTTCAGATCCTCATTATGGATTGACATCCCACTACTTACCATTTCTGTCAGTTCCTAAGGGGGAGTTCACAGTGTTGGGAGACTCTCCTTTAGAACCCTTCTAACTTTTTCAAACCTAGATCAGTATAGAATGTTCTGAAGGCAGAGCCAGTGCTTCCAGATGTACCAGAAGAGTGAAGGGAGTTTGGGTTTGATTAGACATGAACTTGAGCTTGTTTTTAACAGGGATCTTTCTTGTACTAGTTGATCCTCAGTTTTCTCCTTATTAAAATGTAATAATAATAGTACTTCACACACTGTTGTAATGACTGAGTTAATAGACACAAAGATTAGCAGGGTAAGGATCCTAGAATTGGATGTGAGGCCCACCGTGGAGAAAATTTATGGAGGCCCAGTTTTGGAATTTTAGGGAGCTATGAGGTGTTAATCTTAGAGGTACCATTTTTACCTAAGATTACCAAAGGTAATCTTAGAGGTACCATTTTTACAGAAACAACCATGAAATTACCTCTGTCACCACTTAGATGTATATGAGTAAAAATGAAAGGAGGCCAGGGACAGACTTTGAGGGGGACAAAGTTCATAAAAATGAATCTCTCCAAGTTTCTTTTCTCAGGAGAAATAAACAATGAGAGAATATCTGACGGAACTTGTGGTTGCCTGTATACAATCTGATTTTTATTTTCTGGTCGAATGTCTGTTTATTCACTGTATAGGCTGACCTTTTTAGGGCAACCAGACTAGGACAAAACCATGGGCAAGCCTTGACAAGTGGGATAACCAGGAGAAGAAAGAACAAGGACTACCCTTTCTTTCAGCATCATCACTAAGTCCCTAACTCAAAAGATTCACAGATGTATGAGCTATCTCTTGACCATAGGGTTCAAAGATGTGGGTCATGAAGTCTCTATTGGTTTGGGGGGTCACAATAAACATCAGGAGGCAAAGAGGCATTTGCTTCAGAGAAATATGGCATAGCAATTCTAACAAGGGCAGCCATAAATATGTCTGAACTCTCAACACACCAACAATACCTGGTGGGGGTTATTAGGATTCAGCCTTCATCAACAGAGCCTTCTTATTCCATGGTTAGTCCCAACTGAACCCACAGAAAAGGAATTAGAAAAGTTCAACCAATGAGAAGACATCAAATCTAGTACAGAGAGGGACAAAAGGAAATGATGTTTATTTTTTCCCTCAATATCTTCTCTTTGCAACCTGAATGGTAGGCACCAGGAGATCAAAGAATAGATGAAAGAAAAGAAGTTTGGCCTCCACCAAAGTCAAGGCTGCTTGAGCTATCAATTCAGTATGCAGTGGTGGAGGATTGGAATAAAATGTGAATAAAATATGATATTAAAAACAAATAAAATATGAAATTGAAAACTTGAAGCAAAATGGGTAAAATAGTAAGATAAAAAAGTGTCTGCTTCAATAATTTTAAATTCGTAAAACACAGAATTCAATTTATATGCCACTAAGGAAGTCAGCTGTCCAGTGGTAAAGGAGGAAGTGTTGCTATTAGCTGTGACTGAAGAAAAAGTTCCATCTTTAAAGATCTCCATATTCAAATTACATACTTTAAGTGTGCCAGTTATTAGGGCATTTCTTCTCAGTCCAAGCTCTCTCTTCTGTACTCGTTTTGTGTTGTTGGAGTTAGAACTATGGAAATCACAGTTCTTATTGATCATCTGACTCCTTGCAACCTTCTACCAACAGGAGAAAATAGAGAAAACTTAAGGTCTGGAGGAGGGTAAGAGAGACTTGTCCCTACCATTTAGTTAGCACTCCTGTCACCATTACCTCCGCAGCGTCCATTCACCTTTGCAGTAGTTCCAATCTCTAGCTTTGTTGGTGTTCTCAGTATCAGCTGGACAATGTTCTCTCCTCAAAGGTGGAAGTTGCAGCTCCACAAACTGTATCTTCCAGCTTCTAATAGTAATAATCCCAACCTCTTCCTTTTTTTCGCCCAGGCCAAGGGATGCTGCTTGCTTCTGAAAGTTATATTATAACTGTGTTTATAGTCTAAGTCTAAGAATTTTCTCATTAAATTCCCTCTGCTAAAATAATTGGTGTTCCTTTTGCTCTCTTGACTTGATCCTGACTGATATAACCAAGCACAGTGGCTACTACAGGCTGGATACATAGTAAGAAGATAAGTATCCAGTACCTGTCCCCTGGCTGAAGGTAGAAATAGAAGGAAGGATTCTTTGTGTCTTTTTCTTTCACATAAATATTGTATTTATAATAGGGTCTCAATTATTCATTGGGACCCAGAAATTTCACTGATAGGATAGTGAATATGTATGTGTGAGAGAGAGACAAAGTGAAAGAGAGGAAAAGGAGGGAAATTGCTTTCAATTATGCTAAAAATAGTAAAGCTAAAATTATTTTGAGATAAGATTTTATAGTGAGTGTGTTAGACAAATGGTATTATGAAATTATATTTTACTTGCAAATCAGGAATTTGAAGTTCTCTGTATTTTTTTGAAGCTCCCTGTATTTTTAAGCCCTATAGACAGTAAAATAATGAATCTACCTTTTTACGCATCATATGATACTGCCTAGATCACTCCATAAAGTCCTTAACGTTTAATCAATACCTAATTAAGGAATTTGCTTTACACTCATGTCTCTGAACTTGGTACTTTTCTCCATCCAGAACCGATGGTCCACTGCCAGACCATTGAGGAGCTTGGCTGCATCTATATACAATCATCCGGATTTTGGAACGTGAGCTTCCTAATGTTATATTTGAAACTTAAACAATTTAATTTATATTTTAGTTCCTCCTTTAATTTTTCAAATCTATTTGTCCTATCATGTTTGTTCTTTTTATTCTGATGTTTTCAGATTTCTTGATGATCAATTCAGATATCTCCCGAGAATACGAGCTTCAGTTTTTTTTAATAAGGATGAAATTTCACAATGCATCAAGGAAACAGATGCTGCTTATATCATCCCAGTGAATCTGAATTCTGTCATCCTTGGCTGCTTTAGATTTTTATACTTGGAACCCCTGGGTACCAATTAGTTTCTTACTTCAATCTCTTCATTACAACCTCTGATCACTCATAATTTTATCTATTCACATAGAACAATACATAAAAATGAAAGAGACCTCTGTTACTACTTGTCATCTCCAAGTGAACAAAGTTTTGATCTCCCATCATTCTGAGGCTTCATATAACAGAAATAGGTATTTTACTTAAGTGGTTCCAGAGGGTTGTTTGGAAGAAAGTTCCAATGCATAAAAGAAAGAAGAAGAAGAAAAAAAAAACAGAACAATAAAGAGAGAAAGAGAAAGCTTGAAAACTAAAGATCATTTGCTATCACTTAAGAATATACTCATCTATGAAAGATGGTGTGCATATGTGTGTGTGGTATATACAAAATATGAAATATTTACATTCATTTCAAGATATTCTATAGCACCAACCACCTACAGCTACTATATTCTGTCTCACCATCAGATTGTGAATCATATGAAAGCACATCTTATACCCTAAACTTTATACGCCTAGGGCTTGGTAAGCTATAAGTGAATATTTCTCATAAATCTACGTGTGTCCTTCCATTCATTCATTGTTTTAACATATATTTAGTAAGAAACTAAGAAAAGATACTTGCTAGTGTGTGATATGAGGAAAACAGAAGAAACATTCAGGGAGAAAATTAGAAGCTGGTTTGAAGTTGTTATGATAAGTTTGAGGTCTCGAAGAGACAGATGTACAGTCTGGAAATGAAAATAGGGGATTCAGGTTATAAATATAAAACTGGAGTCATCAGGGCATGAATACTATTTAAACTTATAGACTAAGACCTTTCAAGAAATTAGTTAAAGTAAAGTGGAAATGGCTAACCACTGGAACATGCTGGAGCTTAAATCTGTGAAGAAGAATCACTAAGAGAAATTGAGTAAGAGCAGTCAGTAAGGGTGGAGGAAAACCAGAATATTATGCAAACTAATTGGCAAATCCTTTTCAAGGAAGAAGGATTGATAAACTGTGACAAATGCTAATGATAGATCATGCACAAGGAAACCAGGCACTAACCATCTGGTATTGCAACGCTGGGGATCTTGACCAGAGCATCTTTACTTCGGTGGTGTCAAAAGCCTGACTGAAGAAAGCTCAAGAAAGAATAGGAAGAGAAAATAATGCCAAAATTTTATTGATCTAGATCACAGTTTGGCAGACTCCAGCCCTTAAGCTAAATCCTGCTCCCTGTCAGTATTTGTAAACTTGTATTGGAAGACAGTCATATCCATTTGCTTGTGTGTTGTCTATGACTGTTTCAGTATCTTAATGGTAGAGCTGGACAATTGCGACAGGGACAATATGAATTTTGAAAACTGAAATATTTATTATTTTAGAGAAATAGTTTGCCAACTCTTTGATCTAGGTGAAGGGCAACGAATAGAAAAAAATCTGATACTTGATAATATTTGATGCTAACTGATAGCAGTAGTGTTGGTTGGTTTCTGCAGGCAACTTGCAATTATAAAGGAAACTCTCCTTTAAATTTTTCCAAACCCTAGAATTTTATCTTTTAACAGAATCCCAAATAATATTTACTTATATGCAAACTAATGTAATGTAGACTTTGCTAATAGTCTTAAAAAATTTCTTTTGCTCTTTAACACTTACATCAGATATTGTCCTTAATGAAAAGATCATTATATATATTAAGGAATAATCTAGTATTTCTTGCATTGTTTGGAGATTTTTAAAAAATGAATTTGTGCTCCAAAATGCGTATCATCGAAATGAATGCTATGAAAAATTACACTGATGCTTTCTTATTAAGTTGGTCAATACCAGCAGTCAAAACTCTAAATCTCCTTGGAATAAGTTTACCTCATGATAACTCTTTATTACTTCATAAAGCACAATAATTAAATTGGAAGTATTAATTTAATAGGCAAAAGAATATCACGAGTCATAAAAGTATTTTGTCATCCTGTGCCAAGATGTGAAAATAGATGAGTGAATTCAGAGATCCTGAGGAATTAAATTGTCTGATAGTTAAATTTCAATAATACATTAGGCAAAGATTTATTTTTTCCAAAATCAAATGCTCTTTCAGTTCATCAGGTTGATGTTCAGTTACATGCTATTTCATAGCTTCTTCTCTGTAAGTGTTGATTATATCAACACCAGAACTTGTTCTTACAGTTTCTGATTTTCAGGTATTTCTCATTCATGAATGGTAGCTATAATCTCTTTGAGATCTGAAGATTAAGATAGTAGCTATTCTTGCTAGTGGCATTTTGGAAGAAAAGGAAGGACAAGAAACCAAAAGAAAGATGATTTTCACTTAAACAAAAAGAGAAGATTAAGTGATATTTCTCAAAATCACTTCAAAGACAATGATTCAGTGTTCTGTTCATTTTAAAAACCCTATCTCTCATATTGCAATATCTTTCTCAAACTCCTTCTATTAAGAACTTTCAGACAAACATACTGAGAGCACACAACAGAGACATTAACAGTAAAAGATGTTGCCACCATTTTCTTAGTGTTCTTCTCTGAGAAACATAGGTTTCTTTTAAGTTTAGATTCTTGGCATCTTATGACTTAGAGTTAAATTTCGTCACTGGAAAAAATGCTGTAGATTTAGGATAATCTTATTTGACCACTTTTATCATACTGGTAACAAAGATATCACAGAAATTCACGCACGTCCTCTCCAAGATCTAGCAAACTCTCATATAACTTAACAATTCCAGTATTCTTACTCCATATAAATTCTAGTGCTGTGCTTCTCAGTTTGACTATTTACACATTAATGTATTTATAATAACACTTTTAAAATTGTAAAATGGAATATACTAGATAAAACACAGTGGGAATAGAAGTAGACAAAATTTAAAAGGAAAGAAAAGGAAAAAGATCACGAATGAAATTTAGGCCAGATTTCAGATAAACTATTCACTGTATTTACCTATGGGTATACATATCCCTCAGCTTTCTCAATATTTGCAGGCTAAACTAAAATATTATATGAGAAGTTTGACAATTTCCTTTTGAGTACAAAGCTTATACAAGAGTTGCCTAGAATGGCAACTTCTTCTCTTCTTTACTCCATTCATTCTATCAGACCTAGCTGTGCTATGGAAACTACTCTTGTCTAAGTCAGCACTTACTTCCAAGGCGCAAAACCCAAGAGCCATTCCTCTATCCTTATCTTACCAAACCACTTAGCAGTTTTGGTATTTTTGGTCATTTACTCTAAGTTGAAATCATTTAACTATTTGGCTTTGCTTTCTCATTGAATGTGCATTTTTTTGTGCACTTGAAAGGATCATCTTTTTTCTTCCTGATGTCTGAATTTAGTGGCCTCAGAGGACTTGATTGTCTGATCTCTTTTGAAAGTATACTTACCTCTTAATAATTGCATCCGGTATCACAGCAGTAAACAGGTTTTATAAACTGATGACTACCAAAAATATACCTCTAGGTCTAATTCTGCTGTAACCACCTCTTTGTTATTCCAATTGCCAATTTTACATCTTTACATGGATGTCCCTAAGAATTTTAAAATTAGCATGTCTAAAAAGCTACTATTTTCTTTACTCACATCCAAATTTGACAGAATTTCCCTTCTCATAAACAGCATAGCAATTCACACAGTTAGTGGTGCCAGATACCTTAACTTCCTTGACTCATTTTTTTTAACTTTTTTATTGTATAGTATAACATATATACAAAGCAAAGAAATAAAAAAACAATGGTTTTCAAAGCACTCTTCAAAAAGTGGTTACAGGATAGATTCCAGAGTTTGTCATGGGCTACCATATGATCCTCTCATATTTTTCCTTCTAGCTGCTCCAGAATATAGGAGGCTAGAGGCCTTAAATACATTTTTATCATCACAATCAGCTTTTTCTCCCTTTTTGTGAACAATAACATATATACAAAAAAAAAAGCTATAAATTTCCAAGCATAGCACCATTATTAGTTGTAGAACATATTTCAGACTTTGACATGGGTTACAATTTCCCAATTTTCGGTTTTTAATTCTAGCTGCTCTAAAATACTGGAGACTAAAAGATATCAATTTAATGATTCCGCATTCATATTCATTTTTTTAAATCCTATCTTCTATGTATAATTCTACCATCACCTTTGATTTTTCCATACCTCTCAATGGGGTTGTTTGGGCTATGAAATTATAAATTTTTGATATTGGAAGGGTCTGTCACCAATATGGGGTAGGATGGAACTATCTGATGTTCTGGAGAAGCTGGGCTAGGTTATGGGACTTATCTGGACGAGGGACCCACTGGGAGGTTGTAGGCTTCTGGCAAGTTACTCTAGTGCCTGGAACTCTTGTGGAATCTTATATATTGCCCTAGGTGTTCTTTAGGATTGGCTGGAATGGTCCTGATTGGGGTTAGCAGGTTATGATAGGTAGCAAGGTCTACCAGAAGCTTACTTAAGAGCAACCTCCAGAGTAGCCTCTCGATTCTATTTGAACTCTCTCTGCCACTGATACTTTATTAATCACACTTCTTTTCCCCCTTTTGGTCAGGATGGAATTGTTGACTCCACAGTGCCAGGTCTGGACTCATCCCTGGGAGTCCTCTCCCATGTCGCCAGGGAGACTTTCACCCCTGGATGTCCTGTCCCATAGGGAGGAGGGCAATGATTTCACTTGCAGAGTTAGCCTTAGAGAGACTGAGGCCACATCTGAGCAACAACAAAGATCCTCCAGAAGTAACTTTTAGGCATGCCTATAGGCAGTCTAAGCTTCACAAAAGTAAGCCTCATGATCAAGGGCATGGCCTATTGATTTGGGTGTCCCTAAAGTCTGACACAGTATCAGGGGATTCTCTGATGGTAAGGTATAATAGTTCCATAGTATTTCTGCCCCCACTCAGGGGACTTTGCCAATTTTTTTTGATTACCTGGCTAATGTACTCTAGGATGTTTCCAGGCATTACCATAATCTATACAGGATTAAAGGACCTCTTTCTCATTCTGTGCTCCCTGTGTTTCAGTTGTTCAAATGAGCTATAAAGATAGGTTGAATTAGATTATACACTACAGAAAGGCTCATTTTTTATTCTCTTACTCTTCATCTAAGATATCTGCAAATTCTTTAAACCATACTTCTATCTTATCACTATTCTCATCACCATCAAACCACTATCATCTGTTACCTATAATTCTATAATTAACTCTTAAGTGTTCTCTGTTTCTACCACTCATTTTATATAGTATACTCTACACAATCATAGTGATCTTTTAAAAATATGGGTCAGAATTGTATTACTCCCTTTCACAAAATTCTCAAATAGCTTCCCATTACTTTTCTTTCTGACATGGGCAGGCCCAGGAAATGGAACTTGGGTCTCTGGCATAGCTGGCAAGAACTCTGTCACTGAGCCACTGCTGTCCACCCCCCCATTACTTTTAGAGTTAAATCCAGATCTATGCCATGATTTATAAAGGTCCCAAATGATTGGGAATCAGATTAACTCTGTGACTTTATCTTCTACTATCCGTTCCTTATATACTATGAAATATGATATGATATATAATATGAGATGAGATAAGATCAGATGAGACAAGATGAGGTGAGAGGAGATGAGATGAGATGAAATGAGGTTATTTGACAATTCTTGTCCAGCTACTAGCTTCTTTGCTGCTTCTCAAATATGCTAAACACATTCCCAGCTCAGTCCACTTGTACTTGCTGCTACTTATTCCTGAAACCTTTCTTCCCCAGATAACTATGTCGCTCTCTTTTCACTCTTGTACTTGAATTTCATTTATATCTCTTGAATCTCTTATCTAAAACAGCATTCTCATGCTTGATCCTTTTATGATGCTTTTTGTTACTTTAAAGCACTTTTCATTAACTGCCTGCTTTTTCTTTTCTTTCTGTTTATTTTTTGTCTAGTTTTTATTAAAATGAAAGACCCATGAGATCAGATACTGTTACTTTTATTCACTACAATATCGCTAGTATCAAAACCCATGCCTAGGGTGGGGTGACAGTGGCTCAGTGGCAGAATTCTCATTTCCCAGTGTCTGCCTATGTAAAACAAACAAACAAAAACCCCAAAACCTGTGCCTAGCACATAGAGAATGGTCAATAAATATTTTTAAAATATTAGTTAAACTGAAAACCATGTAACTATATATACATATATATACATGTAAAATACATATAGATTGTGATCGGTGTTTATTACAGTCACTATGAAGCACATTTAAAGTTTTATTTTCTTTTTTTATAATTCTGTTGTGTGGTAGATGATCATCGCAGGAAATCTATTTTTCACAAACTCCATCTCCCATGCCTCTGTCTTTAAACTTCATTTTCAACTGTAAGTAACTTCCTACAAGTGCCAAATCAACTGTAGTTCGGTTAAAGTCTTTTCCTTTGCCCTGCACTCAGTTTCTATTTCCTTATCTATGACAACTGTTTTGCAAGAAACCAAACTCTTTAGAATGAAAACCTATTTTACCAGTAGCTGAACAAATATGCCTGTAGAGTTTCTTCCCAGCAGTGAGGGATTCTAAGAGTTACCTTGAAGCTCATGTGGAGCTACCAGGGGGGCTATGCCACCAATTTCCCAGAGATTTGGAAGCAGTCTCTGGATCAACACATTTTGTCTTTAGTCCAGAAGTGGTTGCTGCCCTAATGTAGTGCAAGAAGGTAAGTGGACAGACATCTTCCACGAGAGTAGACGCCCACTACTCTCAGCTCATATCCTAGTGCAGTGTATGTAAGACTAAAAGCCTGTAGAGACCATGCTGTCATAAAGAAAACATGTCGACAAACCATAAAAATAAATGTCTGTCACTTGTTCTTTCTGATAAAACACATCTGATGTCACATAATAGTATGGGAATTTCCTGAGAATTTATATTGAGCAATGGTTTCTAGGTAGAATTTTTCATATCTCTTTGCTAAAAAGCTCTTTATTAATTTGACAACATATTCTTTACTAGTTTCCTATTGCTGTTTTAGCACATTGTGGCTTAAACAACATAAATTTATTATCTTACAGATCTAGAGGTCAGAAGTCTGAAACAGGTCTCAATTGTCTAAAATTAAGCTATTGCCAGGGTTGGGCTCTTTCCTGCAGAGTCCAGAGTACAATACATTTTCTTGCCCTTTCCAGCTTCTAGAGGTTGTCAACATTCCTTGGTTCATGACCCTCTTCCATTTTCATAATCAGCAATGGCTATCTAATACTTCTTACATTGCATCACTCTAACACTGACACATCTGCCACCCTCCCCCAACTTTCAAGGAACTTGGAGAATATACGACTGGGCCCACCTGGATCATTCAGGATAACCTCCCTATTTTAAAGTCACCTGATTAACAGACTTAATTCCATTCTTTCGTATAAAAGAAATATTTTCTAGTGATCATTGCTATTTGATATGAATCACAGACTGACTTAGTGAGCCGGTGCCTATGTAATATAATTGATTGAGACTTCTATGCCTGGCATCAGGGTTTAACACATAGGAATTTACCAAAGGATCATCTTGAAGGATTTCACTCTGTGTAAGAATATAAAATAGTATGACTTCTTAGGCCTTGCTATGTAGACGAGTGGCCACAATATTATATTTTATTCCCCATAATGTTTTTATAATTTTCATGGAACCATTAAACTGACAATCTGTGGTGATCTCCATAGTTGATACCTTCATACACTGTGATTTCTGTGCTTGATGTAAATATCTCCATCATATAGAGGACAGTATGCCACACACAGAGAGTATTTGATAATTGATAATAACTTAACTGCCATATATTCTTCCCCACCTGTGAATCCAATATGTCTTATGGAATCCAAGGGAAGGCAAATCTTTCCATGAGGTTTCATTTCCTTCCCATGATGTTTCTAAAGATGCTACAGTGCAGATTATACAGATCAGCTTTGCACTTTAGCCAATATTACTCTCTACTTTTTGATATCGTGACATTTCTGATCTTCTAACACTTACTCTGTTTGATTTTTCATGCTTTCAATTTCTCAACATATATTTGTTGAGTACCTAGTATGACAGTCTGTGATCTGTATTTTAGGGGCTAGAATGTCTTCCTTAAGATGCCTCTATTCAAGAGATAATGACACTTAAAATTTTGTTTTTGTATGCTGTATGGTGGGTGTCACATTTCATTCTTTTTCCACGTGACTATTCCATTATTGCAGCACCACTTGTTGAATTGTTTTTTGTGGGGGCAGTGCACAGGCCAGGAATTGAACCCAGGTCTCCTACATGGCAGGTGAGAGAGAATTCTGCCAATAAATTACACTTGCACCCCACTTAACTTTTTATTTTCCCAAATCATCCTACTTGCTAGCATATATCATGATTGCTAGGTTTGTTTGTTTGTTTGTTTTGTTAACTATGAGGGGATTTCTAACTTCTTATTTTTTTCCATAATGGAGTTCTTGAAGGTATGTAAAATTTGCATTACTTGGTCAACCACTTTGATATATATTTATATTTGGGGATCATGATTATAAAGAACACTTTTTGCTTTATTATTGCCCAGCACTAATTCCTCCCTCTTTTGATGACAGTACTTTCATTTTGGTAATTTTCTCCTTCCTCATTTGAAGAATGTATATATATATAGATATATATAGAGAGAGAGATAGAGGGAGAAAGAGGGAGGGAGGGAGAGAAATTGTAGAGTCAGCAGACTACAATCAGTGGGCTAATTCAGGCTACAACCTGCTTTTGTAAATAAAGTCTCATTGGCACACAAGCACTCCCACTTGTTTATATATCGTGTATGGCTGTTTTTGTGCTAAAAAATTGAAGAGTTGAGTAGTTACTACTACAGAAACCTAATGGCTCACAATGTCTGTGATGGTTTGATGCTGTATGTATCCCAGAAAATCAAATTCTTGTGGGTGTGAACACAGTGTAAGTAAGATCTTTTGGTGAGTAAGATCTTAAGTTAAAATGTGACCCATCTCATTTAGGGTGGGTCTCAATCCTCTTAATGGACTCCTTTATCAGAGGATGAAATACAGAGAGAAACACAGAAGCAGAGGAACAGAATCTCAGAAAGAAAGTCAAAGATGAGGCAGCCAGAAGCTGAAAGCAATGAAATGTGGGAGAGAAGGACTAGCAGATGCTGCCATGTGCCTTGCCATGTGACAGAGGAATCCAGGATCATGGGATCACCTGTTAATGTCTTAATTTGGACATTTTCATGGCCTCAGAACTGCAAGCTTGTAAACTAATAAATCTCCACTGTTAAAAGCCAGCTGTTTCTGGTACATTGCATTTTGGCAGATTTTGCAAACTAAAGCAATGCCTAAACTATTCACTGTCTGACATTTTACAGGGAGTCTGCCAACTTCAAATATATAGGATTATCACTGTGGAACAAGGAAAGCTGGGCTGAGACAGTTCACATTTCTTGCTCAAGGTTGCATGAGAAATGGCAGTCTCGAGTTCAGACATTTTTTGCAGTGTATACACACACATAAATATGTACAAATATTGCTAAAATTGTTTTGAAAACAAGCATATTTGTAAATGTTTCCAATAAGAATAGTATTAACTTTGTAGTCACAAAGCATAATTTAGACTTAAACAATGTTAAAATCAACGATGAAGTAAAGTTTAAAATCTAAGCACAGTATAGTTCAAAGTACCCTGAACTTTACTGATGGTATTTCTGTTGCTTGGTCTACTCTACATTTTACTACTTTATATTCTAAAATCAGGTAAAGAACAACCAACCACAATAACAAAGGCAACTCAAAAGTGAAGAAAGCATTTGGAGCATATTATTACCTGTTATATTTGAAGTGTTCTCCTTTGACAATATATTACAGATTTGCTCTTCTATAGGCTTTCCTGTGGCTCAAATGGTTAAGAACATTGTTACCAACAAGTTCCTTTTTATCTTCCTTTATTATGATACATTAAAATGCATCATTTTGAAAGAGGAATTAAGTTTCACTTTGAAATTTATGGGAAATGAAAAGGCAGAGCTTTCCTTTCTAACAATGACAAAATAATTTGAAAACAAATACATCATCTCACAAAATGAACTAGTCGTGAAATTCAATATAAGGTTAGATCTTGAGCAACCTCCATTTAGCATGTGTGTTACAGAGAAATGAGAAGATGTGTTTGTAGCATTGTATTTTATTTGTCATACAATTTCATTGCCTAAAGGAGCTGATAAACAACAAAGTAAATCTGCAATGTAATTCTGTTGTATTTAGCCACAATTGTATAGCACATGCTCTGTGCCAGACACATACAAATACTAAATCATTTAACCTTATGGCAATTCTGTATGTTAGGAACGTTCTTATTCCTAGGTTGTGGATGAAAAATGGAATTACAGAGAGCTTGAGATTCTCAGAGACACATACTTAGTAATTGGTATTACTGGATTTGCAACCAGGCAGACTGGCTCTAAACCCATGCTTTACAGCTATACAAAAATGTTATTCTAATTGCTCATTGAATTTTTTCATATTTATCTTATTTATATGTTGACAATTTGGCAGTAAGTACCAAAGATTCAGGAGAGGGATTTGATTTTAACTTGAGCAGGCTTTTGATACCATATTTTTTTGTTGTTGAAGTTTAAGACAGTCCCTGCTGTACTTAGTCTTCCATGGAAAGAGGACGTGATTTATGTAATGCTCCTTGTAAATGATCAAATCTAGTCATTCATACCCTTTTGTTTCCTGATCCTCAACCCCCAGGAGAAAGAGGACAGAAGGTATAGATAGCTATAGTCCCTGTATTCACCTTTCATTGAAACTATTAAAAGTCTACACTGGGGCGGGCCATGTGGCAGAGTTCTCGCCTGCCATTCTGGAGACCTGGGTTCGATTCCCAGTATTAAGAGGTTTCTTTATCCATAAGAGGAAACTGGAGCAGAAAGCAGTCCAAATTCATTCAGATAACACTTGTGCAGTAAGGACCTCATCTGGAACAGAGGTTGTCAAAATTTTCTGTCAAGGGTCAGATAGCAATACTCCAAGCTGTATGAGTCACATACTGTCTGTCATATATTCTTCATTGTTTATTTTACAAAACTTTAAGTTGTAAAAACCATTTTTAGCTCTCAAGACTGAACAAAATGTGGCTGCAGGCTTGATTTGGCCAATGGCCACAGTTTGCAGACATCTGATACAGAAGAACACTTTTTTCCAAAAAAAATTCCAGTTCCATTTTGAACTTTGATTTATGATCTGATTATTCTTTCTTTTCTTCATTCAATCTCCTACATGAATTAAATTAAGAACATCCTACTCAGAGGGCTCCATCCTTAATTCTGAGGATACAGTGGTAGGCTATCAGGTGAAGTCTTACTTAGTTTGCCCTGTTGTAGGGCAGAAAATAAACATATCTAAGATAAATATAAAAGAGATATTCAAATTTTAATAAGTCAAGTGAAAAACAAATATGAGATAGAGTATGTTGAACCTGGACCTATTTCACTGAGCTATGAATGAACATCTCGGGAGAATAAGGCAAACATCAGTAATGATGCTGCCATTAGGCGAGCAGTCTATAACCAGAGGCCTGCATTTAGGTGCTGCCTAAAGCTCAGCTTCCTTTCTTGAGGGCTCAGATTACTAGAATTTATTAATGTAAAGGTGTCTTTTGCACTTGTGTCCTGTGGGTAGAAGAATTTAATCCACAAAAAACCTGGACAGACTTAAAAGTGCTCATGAAATAGGCAGAAAGCAAACCAATTTCCTTTGACCATAGTTAATTGAGTAGAGTGACGGTACATGAGATTGGACAGTGTGATGGTTTGAAGCTTATGTACCCCAGAAAGGTATGTTCTTAAAGTTAATCCATCCCTATGGGTGTGGATACATTGTAAATTAGATATTTTGGTGAATAAGAGATTAATTTAAGATGAGACCCACTTCATTAAGGGTGGGCCTTAATTCCTTCACTTGGAGTCCTATATGAGAGAATGAAATTCGGACACAGAGAGAAAGCCTTGGATGCAAAAAGCTGAAATCAATGAAACCAGAAGAGAAGGGAGAGATCAGCAGCCTCCTCCATGTGCTCTGTCATGTGACAGAGGAGCCCAGGATAGCCAGCAGCTGGTGAAGAGGGTATCCTCTTGATGGTGCCTTTACTTTGGAGATTTCTACCACCTCAGATCTGTAAGCTTCTGAGCTAATAAATTTCCATTGTAAAACCAGCACGTTTCATCATATCTTTTTTGAGTTGCTTTGCAAACTAGAACAGGGAATTTGCAATTTATAATGGAGTTTGCACTTTATTTTAATTGCAATTATAAATTGTTACAGAAATAAACAAAGGAGGGAAATCATAAGATTTGTGCATATAAGAATGTCACCCTTGAGAATGTACTGTAAGAATGTAATAGTAGAATTTGAAAATGTGAATTTAATTCCTAAAAATAGATTTATATAAAAACACCAAAGAGTGCTCTGTGATGCATATTTTATTTTCAGAAATAAAGATCTAAACATGGGTTTACATTGGTAGTTACTGTTTATTATACACTCCAGAGATTGTCTTCTTCAGAAATAAAAATATCTAACAACCATTATATTTTCAGCAAAAAGAAGAGAGAAGAAAAAGAAGGCAACTGCTTTAATGGTATAAACATTAGGAGATAGAGCGATAAGAATTCTCTTAATTTTAACAATTTGTGTTCCCCAAAACATAAGAAATTGGCAGATTCCAGAAACTCAGGTGGTACATCAATGTGTATTGATTTTCTGTGCATAATTAATTTATGTTCTTCTATAAAGAACTATTTAATGATATTTTTACTTCAAATTGAAAAAGTTTAACAATAGTTAAAAGAACATTTGATGAGCACCAACAATTTATCTCCCTTTGAATTTGTTGATTTCCAGTATAATCGTGAGTATAATTGATGCATTTTATTGAAAGGAAAATGAGGTTCTGCTTGTTTGTCTTTCTAAAATTACCCCTGCATATTAAAAAGAAATAAAGAAAAAACAAAACAGGAAATTATAAAAAATAGAGAAAAGAAGGAAATAATAGAACCACATTTATCAATTTTGGGGAAAGATAATTATTTAAATTGTTATTTATTGGGGGGCATATTTGCTTGATGAATTAATAGGATGCTAAGTTTTTACATGCTGTCCGGGAAAATGTATTTAGTTACACCATAAGAACTGCTTTAAAACTTGTTACTAATTTAGTGTTCTTCTTATTAGTAAATTAGTAGGTGATCTCTCCCTCTTTATATCACCTACACATCCCCCTTTCCTCAGGACGTAAATATACTTTTTCCACAGAGTAGTCAGTAAACAGAGTGATCTGTTCAAAATATGAAATTAGTAGATCTGGGTATCTGGGGATGGAGGGATTATATCAGAATTATCTGTGTGGATTTATTTTTAATTCTTGCAACTGTATGGAAAGTTTGAAATTATTTCAAAATAAAAACTTAAAAGAATTAAACCAGATCTTTAAACATGCTTGCTTAAAATTCCTCCATTATAGTTTTTTTTAATTTTTTGGTATGCTGTTTGGCAGGGTCACGTTTCACTATTTTTCCATGTGAGTATCCCATTATTTAGCAGCATACTTTGTTGAATTTTTGTTTGTTTGTTACTTGTTTGTTTTTTTGGGGGGAAGTGCATGAAGCGGGAATTGACCCCGGGTCTCCCACATTGCTGGTGAGAATTCTACCACTGAACTACCTTTGCACCCCCTATATATTTTTTTCTTTTTGTTAAATAGGCTTTTTTATTTTTTTTCACATGGGCAGGCTCCAGGAATTGAACCCTGGTCTCTGGCCCTATATGGTTTTTAAAATGTCCTATTATTTAATCTGTATATTATGGTTTACTCTTCAAGTGATGTGACACCCTCCACCTCTCAAATTCCCCCAGGTGTACCCAATGCCTATTTCTCATCCTTGAAATCTTAGCTCATGTGTCATCTCTGCAGAGAATTTCTTTATCATCATGGTTAAACCCCTTTATTTTATATCACAGTATCTATTTTTACTTCCTCCATAGTCTTTATTTAAAATCGTGATTTTTTGGCATATGAATACTTGCTTATATTGGTTGCCTTTCCTCACTATATGTAAATCCTCTAGGAAAGTGACCTTATGTGTGTACACAAGGTCTCTTCAGTCACTGGCATAAAGTGAGTATGTGGTAAATTTGTCAAATGGATACATAAGAAAATTTTGAGCTTAAGAACACAATATACTGTTGGGTAATAACATAATCTAATTCCTTATCTTCTCTTTGAGGAACATAAAGTAGATAATAACATTTGCACAGATTTCTAGGCAAAATGTCCATGTGATGAGCACCTATTTAAATGACTTCTCTACTGCATGCCCCTCTCACAAATCCAGAAAATATTAGAAACCTAGAATTATGCTAAAGTAACATTTATCTATAAGTCAAAAACAGAAATTTCTCCTATATCCTGTATTGATGAATTGGAAAACCCTGGATTGTGGCCTTTCAATGAGAAACTGCAACATTGCTATCAAGTAAGTTGATACCTTCCAAACACCACTTATGTGAATTAACTTGCAAGGGTAAGTTCAAAAGGTGAAGGTAGATAAGAAGCACTTTATTTGCGTTCCTAACAGTAGTTTCTGATATCAGTAGTACTTGGCAAATGCAAATACTTGGGGACACAAGGAAGCTATGCTCAATGTATTAGTTAGGGTTCTCTAGGAAAATGGAACCAACAGGAGATATGTATAAACACCATGAGATTTTATAAGAATTGACTCATGAGACTGTGAGGGTGAGCAAGTCCAAATTCCAGAGGGCAGGACAAAAGCTGGGAACTCAGATGAAGGTTTTGAATGAATTCACCAAGAGAAGCTGGCTAGCTGAAGTAGAAATGGAAATTCTTTCTTCTGATTGCTGAAATCATCACTTCTCCTTTTAAAACCTTCAACTGATTGGATGAGACTTCTCTCATTGTTAAGCAATGAGATTGTAGATTTAATCAATCATAGATGCAGTAAACTTACTGATGATTTAAATCCACAGAATGTCCTCACAGTAACAATCAGGCCAGTATTTTCTTTTTTTTTTTTAATTTGCATATGGGCAGGAGGCACCAGGGATCGAACTCCAGACCTCCAGCACAGCAGGTTGGAGCTCTGCCTGCTGAGCCACGGCAGCCGCACAGGCCAGTATTTTCTTAACCAAACAGTTGGACACCATAACGTGGCCGAGTTGACACAGGAACATAACCATCACACTTAGGAAAAATCCTGTGGTGTGATTAGAACTTAACACTAGAAAGGAATCAGGAATAATTGTGATCTTGAAACTACCAATAAAGGCAAATAAACAGAAGCTCACATACAGAAAGCTAGTTACTTTGATAACTAGCTTATAATAATGATGATGATGATAACATAAACAATAATAATGAGAGCTGATTACAACAATACTTTTTTTTCAGCAGATTTGGAGAATATATGTATTATTTTCATATCATATATTAATTCAGTTCTTACCACATCATATATATTAATTCAATTCTTACCCCATTTTATAGGTGAAGGAGGTGTAAAAACAGCTGCCCAAGCTAATACACAATAAAGTGGTAAAGGATGGCTTCACACCCAGGTAATCTGAGATCCTCACTATACTATGCTCTCCTGGATATTGTATTGATCTAACAAAAAGAAGAAATTAAAAAGTTAAAAGGTACAGGGTGGTAGGGTGGGCCATGGTGGTTTAGGAGGCACAGTACTTGTTTGCCATGCTGGAGACCTGGGTTCAATTACTGGTACCTGCCTATGCAAAAAAAAAAAAAATACATATATATATACAGGGTGGCAAATAATCTTCCCATGCTTAGACATATCATCTATCAACCCAGATGAACTTAACTTCCCACTAGTTTGAATAAGCTTTCTTTTTTTACATGAGCAGGCACCGGAAATCGAACCCAGGTCCTCTGGCATCGCAGGCAAGCATTCTTGCCTGCAGAGCCATCGTGGCCCACCCTGAATAAGCTTTAAATGGGCTTCTCCTTAACTCTGGGTCCTTGATGTTCCTGTCACCCCAACCCTTATACTCTCCAAGCACCTGAAAAACTCCTAACTGGGTAGTTCCTTATCTCCTTCTTCTTCCTTCCAGGACCATACAGATTCTATGTGGACTAATTACCACAAAGGAAAATATTCCAAACCAAGTAATCCTAATTGCAACTTCAGTAAATCTCTCACCAATCCAAGTGATCCCTTACTGACTGTATTAACTAAGGTTCACTAGAGGAACAGAATCAGCAGGAGATATCTGTAAATATAAAATTTATTAAGGTGTTTCATGTAACTATGGGGGTATAGAGTCCAAGATCTGAAGAGCAGGCCACAAGCTGGCAGCTCTGAAAAAAACTCTTCTATGAGCTCTCAGGAGAGACTGGCTTGCTGAAGCAGGAAGAGTGATGGTCTCTTCTGAGTCCTTCTTAAAAGGCTTCTAGTCATTAGATTAAGCATCACTCATTGCAGAAGAAACTCCCCTTAGCTGATTACAAACACAATGTTGGATGCCACCAACACGATCATGATTTAAGTCCTTATAGCTATGATTTATGTCCTTATAGCAACAGACAGGCCAATGCTTGCCCAACCAGACAACCAGGAACCACTATCTGGCCAAGCTGACACATGAACCAGACCATGACACTCCACCCCTTGTCAACTCGGCAGCTATACACATCACCTTAAACCATACTTAATCTCTAAATAGAAAACAATAACAGGCACATTGTTACTCTCTTAACAATACTCAACTGTCACACTATTTTAATTTGCTAGCTGCTGGAATGCAATACACCAGAACTGGAATGGCTTTTAAAAGGGGAATTTAATAAGTTGACAGTTTATAGTTCTAAGGCCATGGAAATGTCCAAAAGCTAGTCTATAGAAATGTCCTATCTAAGGCAGCCAGGGAAAGATACCTTGGTTCAAGAAGGCCAGTGAAGTTCAGGGTTTCTCGCTGTACTGGAAAGGCATGTGGTGAACATGGTGACATCTGCTAGCTTTCTCTCCAGGTCTCTTGCTTCATGAAGCTCCGCAGTAGCTGTCTCCTTCTTCATCTCCAAAGGCTGGTGGACTCTGTGGTTCTCTCATCATTCTGTCATGGTTCTGTGGCTCTCTCCTCATTCTCAAAAGGAACTGTCTTCAAAATGTCTCCTCTTTTATAGGATTCTAGTAAATTAGTCAAGACCCACGTAGAATGGGTGGAAACACGTCTCCATCTAATAAAGTTCAATATGCACAATTGATTGAGACACATCTCCGTGTAGATAACTTAGTCAAATTCCCAACCTATAGTACTGGATATGAATTAGAAGCAACGGTTGCTCCCACAAGACTGATTAGGATTAAAACATGGCTTTTCTGGGTAACATAAATCCTTTCAAACTGGCATACCAGTGTACAACCAGAAATGTATTAAATCTCTCCAGAATAGAGTGCAAGTTCTTGGGTAATATTGACTCTTAAACTTGATATCTTACAACTTAAATATTATAACATGAACAAAATAGCTTATATCATATGATAAAGGGGATAAGATATAGAGGAAAACAAGGATATTTGATTTACATAGAAATACATAAATACTAATTAACAAAGCAAGAAAGAAATATTCATACCATTACAGTCCTTGTTTCTTTAACTGATCATGTAGTCATACTTCATATTTATCACTACCTTCTTCCACTATCCATTTAATGTTCCCTTTACCCTCAGCAAGCATGTCAGTTGGCTGTGGTTCTTTGCCTGGTGGGATGACCCAAACCTTCATTCCTGAAGGTTTCAGAACCGTTGGTCGTCCTGCCTGGATTAGGTTGTTGCATTTTTCCATTGATTTTAATCACAGGGTATGGTAGTACTAAAAGACACCCTAAGGGATCTCCTATATTCCAGGATAACTCTTCTTTATCTCCATTGCATAGTTGCAGTCTTATTTCCCCTGACAGTCAGGTTCAATCACCTCAACCAGTAAAGTAATCCCTTTCTTGGTTTGTTGATCCAGGGGCATGAGTAGCCAAAGTAATCAAGTGGCAATCTTAGATTCCAGTTCAATGGAATTGTTGTTTCTCCTGGTGGAAACACTCCCCCTTCTAGAACTAAAACCTACAGACCAGCAAAGCTCAAGGTCGCAGGGACAGGAAACACCAATTTTCCTAGTGGATCACCAGGGATAATAATGAGTGGTGTCACTGCCATTTCTACCCCTTGTTTCCTAGACCCACGGATCTTGACTATGGGAGAAATAGCACCATACAGTGGAAGCTGATTCAGAGCATACACAGCCTGCTAGAGAACATTACCCCAGCCCTGCAAGGAATTGCCACATAGTTGGCAAAGTAATTGAGTTTACAAAAGGCCATTCCACTGTTCTATCAATCCAGCTGCCTCTAGATGATGGGGAACATTGGTTCTATGAGCATGTGCCATTCCCACACTTCATTTGCTGTGAAGTGGGTTCCTTGATCAGAAGCAATGCTGTGTGGAATATACCATGACAATGGATAAGGCATTCTGTAAGTCCATGGATCGTAGTTTTGACAGAAGCACTATATGCAGGGAAAACAAACCCATACCCAGAGTATGTGTCTATGCAAGTTGGAACAAATCCCCCTTCCATAATGGGAGTGGTCCAATGTAATTAACCTGCCACCATATAACCAGCTGATCACCTCAGGGAATGGGGCCATATCTGGGGTTGTGTGTAGGTCTCTGCTGCTGGCAGACTGGGCACTCAACAGTGGCTGTAGCCAGGTCTGCCTTGGTGAGTGGAAGTCCATATTGCTGAGCCCATGCATAACCTCCATCCCTGACACCATGATCATTTTGTTCATGAGCCCATTGGGCAATGACAAGAATTTCTGGGGAAAGGGACTGACTGGTATCCACAGAACGGGACATCTTATCCAAATGATTATCAAACCCTTCCTCTGCTGAAGTCACCCTCTCATATGCATTCACATGGGATACAAATATCTTAATGTTTTTAGCCCACTCAGAAAGATCTATCCACATACCTCTTCCCCAGACCTCTTTGTCACCAATTTTCCAATCATGTTCTTTTCATGTATCTGACCATCCAGCCAAACCATTAGCAACAGCCCATGAGTCAGTATACAAATCCACATCTGACCAGTCTTCCTTCCAAGAAAAATGAGCAACTAGGGACACTGCTCAAAGTTCTGCCCACTGGGAGGATTTCCCCTCACCATTGTCCTTCAGGGACATCCCAGAAAGGGGTTGTAGTGTTGCACCTGTCCAGTTTCAGGTGGTAACTGCATATCAGGCAGAACCATATGTAAACCAGACCCAAGTTTTCTCTTCCTCAGTCAATTCACTGTAAGGAACATCCCAAGAGGCCATAACTCTGGTCTGGGAAGGAGAAGGTAATGTGGCAGGAGTGCAGACCTTGGACATTTGGGCCATTTCCTCATGTAACTTACTTGTGTCTTCAGGATCTGCTCTGGCCTGATCTCATATATACCATTTCCATTTTATGATGGAGTGCTTCTGCACATGCCAAACTTTATGGCTTGTTGGGTAGGACAACACCAAGTACATGACAGGCAACTCAGGTTTCATGGTAACTTTGTGGCCCATGGTTAAGCACTCAGTCTCTACTAAGGCCCAGTAGCAGGCCATAAGCTGTTTCTCAAATGGAGAGTAATTATCTGCAGCAAATGGTAAGGCTTTGCTCCAAAATCCTAAGGGTCTATGTTGTGACTCTCCTATAGGGGACTACCAAAGGCCCGAGACAGCATTTCTATTTGCCACTGACACTTCCAGCACCATTGAATCTGCTGGATCATATGTTCCAACTGGTAGAACAGCTTGTACAGCAGCCTGAACCTGTCATAGAGCCTCCTCTTGTTCAGGTCTCCACTCAAAATTAGCTGCTTTTCTGGTCACTGGATAAATAGACTGGAATAGAACACCCAAATGAAGAAGATGTTGTCACTAAAATCCAAAGAGACCAAGTTGGCATCATGCCTGTTTTTTGGTCATAGGAGGGGCCAGATACAGCAACTTATCCTTCACCTTAGAAGGGATATCTCTACATGTCCCACACTAATGAACACTTAGAAATTTCGCTGAGATGAAAGGCCCCTGTATTTTTGTTGGATTTATCTTCTATCTTCTGATAGGCCAATGCCTTACCGATAAGTCTACAGTAGTTACCTCTTCTTGCTCACTATGTCCAATCAATATGATATCATCAATATAATGGACCAATGTGATGTCTTGTGGGAGGAAGAAACAATCAAGGTCCCTGCAGACAAGATTATGACATAGGGCTGCATAGTTGATTTACCCCTGAGGTAGGAAAATGAAAGTATATTGCTGACCTTGCCAGCTGAAAGCAAACTGTTTCTGATGGTCTTTACTAAAAGCTATTGAGAATAAAACATTTTCCAGATCAATAGCTGCATACCTGGTACCAGGGGATGTATTGATTTGCTCAAGCAATGATACCACATCCGGAACAGCAGCTTCAATTGGAGTCACCGCCTGGTTGAGTTTATGATAATCCTTTGTCATCCTCCGAGACCCACATGTTTTCTGCACAGGCCAAATAGGAGGGTCGAATGGGTATGTGGTGGTAATCACCACCCCTGCATCCTTCAAGTCATTAAGAGTGGCAGTAATCTCTGTAGTGCCTCCAAGAATCCAGTATTGCTTCTGATTTACTATTTTGTTGGGTAGGCACAGTTCTAGTGGTTTCCACTGAGCCTTTCCTACCATAATAGCCCTCACTCCATGAGTAAGAGTGCCAATGTGAGGATTCTGCCAGTTTCTTAACTTGCCTGTTCCAATTATGCATTCTGGAACTAGGGAAATAGCTACAGAATGGGCATAAGGGCCCGCTGGACCACTGGGAGATGGACTTGAGCTAAAATTTCATCGATCACCTGACCTCCATGAGCCCCCACTCTGACTGGTGGATGAGAGTGATGTTTTGGGTCCCCAAGAATTAATGTCACTTTTGAACCAGTGTCTAATAATCCCCAAAATATCTGATAATTTCCTTTTCCCCAATGCACAGTTACCCTGCTAAAAGGCTGTTGGTCACCTTAGAGAAGGCTTGGAAGAAGATTAACAGTATAAATTTGTGGCAGTTTAACAGTGGCCTCCCCCAAAGGGACCTGGCCTCCCCCTCATTCCAGAGACTCTGGGCCTGTAAATTGATTAAGGGTCATGACTCTTTGTGTTTGCAATTCAAGTTAGACTTCTGTTCACTTGACCTATAACTCTTTTGCTTATATAGCTCAAACAAGAGTTTAGTAGACTGCCCATCTATTGCACTTCTAGGTACCCCATGATCTACTAACCAAAGCCACATGTCTCTACAAGTCAGATTATTTTGACTCCTGCTTTGAGTCTGCTGTCCATTATGATAGCCATGTCCACCTTGTCTTTGGTGATTAAGTGCTGCCACCTGGCCTCTACCAATTCAGGATATGATCACCCCACTGTGTCTAAGGATACCAGCTCATGGACAGCAGTTCCCACAGTGATATCTGACCTACAGAGAAGGGTGACTACGGAGCTCTTCAGGGATGATGGCGCTAGTCTCACAAATTTATTTCTCCCAGTTCTGGTAAAAGGTGCATCCTCTAGACATTCCTGGGGTGTATGAACAGACTTTCCCTGATAAATCCACTTTAGCATTCCCATCTATCTAAGCTATTGGATCCCCTCATCTACATTATACCAGGGCAGTTCTTGCATTTCAACCTCAGGTAATGTTGGTTATCTTTTGATCCATGTTTCAGCTAACCATCCAAACTGTGCCTTTTCTAACCCCTCGAGCTATAACATTGAATGCAGAATCTTTGCTTAGTGGTCCCATATCAATAAATTCAGCCTTATCCAGCTTTACATTCCTCCCACCATTACCCCACACCTTAAAATCCACTGCCACACATATTCCCCTGATTTCTACCTATATAAACTGGAAAACTCATGCAGCTCTTTTGGACTATAGCATAACTCCGTATGGGTGACATTTTGTACTTCACCTTTTGGGGCTTGTTGGGAATAAATGAGCAGTGGTGGGGGTGGGTCATGAGAAGAATTAGAAGTATCTTCCAAGCTAATTACTTCAGGGCATTCATTTGCAGTTTCATCTGGTGAAACAGGATTAATCACTACAGGGTTAATTCCTTCAGGTGGAAGTTGGGTGGCCAACTCCTCAGGTCAGACTGGAGGTGGGGTGGCTATGTCCTCAGGGCAGACTATTATAGGGTTATCTAGAAAAGACTCAGCACAATCTAGGGTTTCTATCTCTCCACAGTCATCATTATCAATCCTAATGTGGCCATCTCATTTTTCAGGGTCCCACTCCTTTCCAATCAATGCCCTCACTTAAATGGCAGACATTATGCAAGATTGAGATTTCAGTTTGCATTATAAAGTTGCTACTCTAGCAATGGGACTCTGAGTCTGATTTTCAGAGATCTGAAGTCTGTGGCTACAGGAAATAAGATTTTCCTTCAGGGCACTCATAGGAAATTTTACATCCATCATAAGGTGTGTAAGCTTTTCATTTGAAGCTTTCAGCTCATCCCTTTTTGTCATCAATGTATACAGTATATCTAGCAACAACCAGTCAACATCTCTATACCTTCTAATTCCACAAAACACTGTAAAGGTGTCAAAAACATTGTGCCCCAGGGCGGCTGCCGTGGCTCAGCAGGCAGAGCTCCGACCTGCCTTGCCAGAGGTCTGGAATTTGATCCCTGGTGCCTCCTGCCCATATGCAAATTAAAAAAAAAAAAACATTGTGCCCCAGAGGCTGGCTTCATAAAAGCAAAGCATTAGAAGAATCCAATGGTGATATTTTGACTATCTCTTTTGCCAGCTCATTCCATGGATTGATAGTGTCATTCTGATTATGCAAAACACTCTTTAGTGCCTTTGAGTTCAGTCAAAGTAGAAAAACAACCATAAAAACCCATTTTCAAGATTGTGTTTCTTAAGAACCACTCTCAGTACCAAGTTGTATTAGCTAGGATTCTCTAAAGAAGCAGAATCAGCAGGAGATATCTGTAAATATAAAATTTAAAGAAGTGTCTCATGTAATCATGGGATGTAAAGTCCAAGTTCTGTAGGGCAGGCCACTCACTGGTAGCTTCAATGAGGATCCTCAACAAACTCTCAGGAAAAGATGGCTGGCTGAAGCAGGAAGAGTGATTGTCTCTTCTGAGACCTCCTTAGAAGCCTTCTGGTAATGAGATTAAGCATCACTCATTGCAGAAGACACGCTCCTTAACTGATTGCAAATGCAATCACCTGTGGATGCCACCAACATGGTCATGATTTATGTCCATGAAATGTCCTCATAGCAACAGATAGGCCAGCACTTGCATGACCAGACAAACTGGACACCACCACCTGGCCATGTTGATACATGAACCTGACCATGACATTGACTTTCAGTGCTTTTACACTTACGCACCCAAACAACCCTTAAAAATCTCATTGTCCTTTGCTTAAAATTTTCACTGTCCTTTGTTTCAACATAGTTGAGGTCTACTGTCTTAGTCTTCTTGGCTTTTCAAGGAAATACCATACAAGGGATTGGCATAAACACGGGAATAATAACTCATGGTTTTGAGACTAGGGAAAAATCTAAATCAAGTAATCTTTTTTTTCCAAAGACTGATGTTCTACAGCTAGCTGCCAGTGATCCTTGGTCCTGCGCTCTTCTGTAACATGGTAATGCACATGGTGGCCTCTCCTGCTCTCTCCCTTCTCTTCCAAGTTTCAGTAACCTTCAGCTTCTAGCTTCTCCTGGCTTTTTAGTTATCTGAATTCATTCTGCTTATAACAGACGCCAGTAAAAGGATAAAGGCACATCCTGATTGCAGTTGGGCCACACTTTAACCGACGTAACTTCATCAAAAAGTCCTACATACAATGGGTTCATACCCACAGGAATGGATTAAGTTAGAGAATATGTTTTTCTGAGGTACTTACAGTTCCAAGCCACCACGGTAGCATTGACTAAAGTTATCCTTTCATACTATCTGATGGAATCTTTGACACTACCTATCCTTCCTCTGGATCACTTAAAAATAGTTGTGAAAATGGCAAAAATAATTATTTGACATAAGGCATAGAAAAAAAGTGAGCATTGACTCAGTGAAATATATAATTTAATTTTAATTTTATTATAGATTGATTTAAATATATATATTAAATATATATTAAAAGGTGTGGTGGTTTGGGAGATATTATGTAACCTCAGAAAAGTCCATGTTCTTTTAATTACTGTGGGTATGAGACCTGCTGTAAGTGGGATATTTGATTATGTTTTTTCAGTTGAGATGTGATCCACCCCATTCAACGTGGGTCTTAATCCTTTTACTGGAGTCCTTTTGAGAAGTCAAAAGGCAGAAAGGTTCAGAGAGCACAGAGTAAAAACCCTCAGAGGAGCTGAAAGAGGGAGCCACTAAAGCCAGAAGCTTAAAACAATGAAACCCAGGAGAGAAGGACCAACAGATGCTGGGCCACATGCCTTCTCATGTGACAGAGGTGTCCCTGATGCAGACGGCCTTTTTTCAGAGAAAATATTGTCCTGTAGACACCTTAATATGGAAATCTGCATGGCCTTTGAACTGTAAATTTCTAAGCTAATAAATTCCCATTATAAAAGCCAAGCCACTTCTGAAACATTGCATTTCAGCAGATTTAACAAATCAGAACAAATGATTGAAGTCCATTTAAATTCCGGTTAGCTACAACTTGTCATTACAATCTAAATATTGGCTATTTTTAAGGTATACAACTGAAAGAAAGGGTTTGGAAAAAGGACACATGAAAAAGAGCAAAGTAATAAAGAAAGCAATGTAAATCTGAAAAAGTAAATTTAATAAGAGAAATACACTAAATTTGAATTCAATGACTGCTTATAACATTTTTCATGATTTAGGTCACACAAAATAGCATCAATAAAATGTGAATTGTACAGATTATATACATCTACCATATATCATGCATATTAAAATAAATTAATAATGAAGATGAAAACTTAATGTACTTGCAAATTAAGCATGCTTTGTTCACACACACAATCCTGAATAAATTTTGTTTTCAAAGAGAAAATTAAAACCATGATTATAGTGCCTTTAGAGGTTAATGACAAGAAAAACAACATTATCAGAACCCAGCATGTGAAAATCAATTAATTATTCAATTTAGAAAACAAGAAAAGAAACCTAGCTAAATAAATGGAATATAGAATTTAGAGATTATTAAGTAAAGGACTAGAAATATTAATTAGAAAATAAAATAGGTTCACGCCTCATTTAAATAAATTTCAGATAGATTAAAAAATTAGAACATGAGAAGAAACATAGTATAAGTTGAAGGTAGAAGACATATGTCCTGCTTCCAGAGAGAGACAAATGTTCATGCCAAAGCAACCCTAAAAGAAAATCTGAGGTTGAAGACTGACAGACTTGCACTTATTATAAGAAAAATATCTGTACATTTAAATGTTTTAACAATCAGTAAAGGAAATCTGGAAAATGAGACAGAAACTGTCATCATCACTATTGTATATAGAATTCTGACAAAACAAATGGCTGAGGGTAAGGACACATGAATAGACGATTCTCATCAAGATGTAAATAAAGAATCCAGTATTTGTTTATCTGATCGTTTAAAATCCCACTAAAAGAATAAAAGGTGGTCTTTTTTCCTTTTTTATTGCATATAAAAGAGGAATATTTGAAGGCACTCCCTATTGGCATAGATAATATTTAAAACTTGATACTGAGGGAAGGATGCTATTATCCTAAAATATGGTTGTTGGCTAATTACCTACATACCTCTTTTTTTTTTAATGTATTTATTAATTAAAAAAATTAACAAACCAAATAAAACTTCAACATATATAATCAGTAATTCACAATGTCATCACTTAGTTGCATATTCATCATTTCTTAGAACATTTGCATTAATTCAGAAAGAGAAATAAAAAGACAATAGAAAAAGAAATAAAACGAACTAAGAAAAGAAAAAAAAAGATGATATCTACCATACCCCTTATCCCTCGCTTTCATTGATCACTAGCATTTCAAACTTAATTTATTTTAGCATTTGTTCCCTCTATCATTTATTTTTATTCCATACCTACATACCTCTTTAACTTCTGAATCTTTTGGAATGCCTAAGGACACTTTATATTGTCTAAGGAAAACATTGAACTGTGAACAAATTCTCAAGCAGTTTGAAGGTGATTGTTATTTTATATGGTGATTAAAAATCTTTCAGCTAGAATAAAAATAAAGGTAAGGGAGAGTAAGTATGGTGTCAGAAAGAAGAACAATATGAGAAACTAGTGGTAATAAGATGCATTTATTTTTACACCCTAAAAATTAAAAAGCAAATTATAGCACGATTATTTACAAAGAAGCTAAGATGAATAAATTTGTATGAAAATAGCCATAAGAACTACATATGGAGGTATAAATAACAAATAGCTTGGTTTTAAATTGCCTTGAATTAAAATTGAGATGGCAGTGGGATGGTATGATTTCTTTGCCCAACTTGAATATTTACTCTTACAACTGAGAACATATAGAGGAAATAGAATGACTGATTATGTACTTATTAATTTTCTATTTGATAAAAGAAACAATTAAAATGAAAGAGAAAAACAAATGATATAAAATAAGTTTCATGGCTTTGTATACATTCAAAATAAGTAAACATACCTGTGTGTGTGTGTAATTCAAAGAAATTCAGCGACACTCTGTATAGGGATATTTGATTGTTGAGTCATCCCTGGCTTTCTAATTTGTTTTCATCAATGGATTGTTTTAATTTTTATGCAACAGATGTGGATTTAAATAATATTTTCTCTTGCTTACTGTGTTAAAAGTACAGAAATGCCCATTTGAATAAGAAATGGCCTCCTAATTCCATATTATTTATATTGTCAATAGAAACTTGGTGTCAAAGAATTAGAATATGATTTAGATGTAAAGCAATAGGCTTATAAAATAATAGCAGAAGAAGAGCATGATGGTAGAGCAAAAGATAAGGTGACTCTAAGATTGCACAATGTTTAGTAATAAGGCAAGATAGAACTCTGACTCCTAATTTACTAGTTTCAATCTAGAAAATCTTCTTCAAACATATTAAAACATGTTTTTAAACAAAATGAGAAATCAGGGTATCCACAGAACGTAACATGATGAATGGCATAAGGTTGCATTAGCATGAATATTTTGATTTTGCTTTGAAGTAAACAAAGGGATTTGACCATTAAGGCACTAGTGTAAATTGCTATATCCCTTTTTTTAATGTTATTTCCCAATATTTAGGTTGATGCAGAAGTTTGCTTATTAATCTTGTTCACTCTCAGAAAAAAAACTGCTACACTGACTGTTTTGAAACTGTGGGGAAAGAAATCAAATGTTTAATGTAAAGTGTGCCAGGACTTCGTAGTTGCTATTTAAAACGTGTTTTGCTGCTTACCTTTTTTTTTCTTTTTCTTTTTAATGAACAGCTTGGTTCTGAAGTAGACACACATAATTTGGCACAGTTCTCTACAGTTCAGCACAATATGGTTGAGTTGGCATTCTCCACTCGGAGGAAGCCATTATTGTGTCAGCACTGAAACTTCATTAGTCAAATCCCTACAGAATGAGATCTTTACAGCACAGGGATAAGAACTGGCATGACGAGGGCACTGATAAACTAATCTTTATACTTGAAGAATGTTTACCATAGACAAAATATGGCTAAAAGCTGATAATGCATATGACTTTTCTTTGGTGAGTCAGTATGAAGAAACAAAGTTTTTTTCCTTCAAAAATGTTTTAAATAATGGTAATCTTTAAATGCTTCTCTACAAATATATTCTGTATGAGATTAATTTTAAAATGGCTTTTTTACTATGCTTACTGATGGCAATGTGTGCACAAAAATAATAATGTTGGACTGAAAACTTTTCAAACCAAATAAACACAGACACACACAACTATATATATAGAATTTCAGGTAGTGCCTACATTTAAAATTTTAAATGTATGATTTCATATTTGAAAGACTTGAAAGTTTTTTTCTGAATCCTGGTCTCCAATATAGATGATTATAAAACTGATCACTGAATCGATAAAATAATCTTTATGGATACATTTGCATATAACATATATAAATCCTAAAATTTGCAGCATGATTCACAACATTTAAAATTGGGAACAAAAATTATCACTGCATTTCAAAATATCATCCATTGTTGAGTACAATAAGGCTAGGCTGAGCCAATGTTGAATTTTCAGTAAATACATGATTAATTTGGGTATATGTTATCATACCTGGAATGGAAAGCTGGAGTGTTCAAATTAGATTATACATAAGCAAATCCTTTAGAATTTTAAGATACATTTATCAGTAACTATAGATAAGAGATAAGAACTTCCTCTGTTTTTTCTTGAAACCTGTGCTGTTGAACATAAACTGGAGGCACTGTTGGTGTCCTGCCCATATCCCTGAGCCTTCCTGGAGGTTCATTTGCTGATGGCAACCATACATATCTACTAGTTTCCTGCATTTCTTTGTGTTAGAATGTCTGCAGGAGGACACTTGTCCCTAAAGGCTAGGAAAAAAAAAAAAAACACAATACAACAACTAACGAACCTCAGTGATTCTGTAATATGTTCTATACATCCTCTCAGAGGATTCCTAGAAAAATTGAGCCCCAATTTCCCAAAGTAGGAATCTAGTTATGGACATACCTTACATTGGCTTTTGTCCCTTCTCTAAGTTTTCTACCCATTCCCTTAACAAAATTTCCTAGCATAATTTAGTCATTAAACAACTGTGGTGGTTTGAAATTGTATGTACCCTCAGAAAACATGTTCTTAAATCTATTCCATTCCTACAAGTGTGAACTCATTGTAAGTGGGACCTTTTAATGAAGCTACTACAGGTAAAGCATGACCTACCCCAATCAGGATGGATCTTAATCCTTTTACCAGCATCCCTTGTAAGCCTAATGAAATTCACAAACAAACAGGAAGAGAAAGCTAGAGGTAGCACCCAGAAGCTAAACATCATCCAACCCAGAAGACAATGGAAAGACCAGCATATTTCACCATATGCCTTGCCATATGACAAATTAAGGACCAAGGATCACAGACAGCCAGCCCCAAAATGCCAGACTTTGGGGAAAAATCCTCTTCTTGATGATGCCTGTTTTGAATATTCTCTTAACCTCAAAACCATGAGCAAATAAATTATTGTTTAAGCTGAACAATATTTAAACAATATGTTTAAACAGTCTAGGAAATGTAAACAACTTGTTTTGAGTTTCACAGGACCATAGCCAGAAGAGAATTTTGCACTGTTTCTGACTTTGTATTTTGCTTGCACTGCTGCTGAAATATTTTAAGACTTTGTGATATTGTAATGGAGCCAATCTATCCTTTTTTTATGGAAGGAACATGTCTTTTTGGGGGTCCAGAGGGTGGAATGTGTCTTTTTGAACCTATTATGTACCACAGAAAAGTCTTAATCTTGATCCAATCTTGTGGGGGCAGTCACGTCTCTTAGTCTTAATTCAATATGGTAGCATAAAAACTATTGATTAGACTATCTCCACAGAGATGGAACACACTCAACTGTGGGTGTGTCTTTTTGGTTAGATGGAGGTGTGACTCCAGCCATTAAATGTGGGTTTTGATTAGTTTACTAGAATCTCTAAAAGGGGAAACATTTTTGTTAGAAACCTTAGAAATGACAGAGTAGATGCAGATGCTTGGAGAACAGTTGCTTAGAGCTGACAGAGCCAACACAAGATCTAGATGTTTAGAGATACAGGGCCCACCAGACTTTCTATGTGCCTTCCCATGACATGCTAAGCAAGCCAGAACCCAGAGTTGTGTCCTCAAGGAGCTTAGTGAAGAACTACAGATGCCAAGTGAGGAACCCCACAGGAAACGGAGGCTGAGAACATTAGAGCCCAGGAGCAAGGGACCAGCAGATGTCAGCCATGTGCCTTTCCAGCTGACAGAGGTGTTTTAGATGGCATCAGATTTTCTTGAGTGAAGGTAACCTCTTGTTGGTGTCTTAGTTTGGACATTTTCTCAGAACCAGAACTGTAAACTTGCAACTTTTAAATCCCCTTTTTAAAAGCCATACTATTTCCAGTATATTGAATTCCATCAGTTTAACAAAATAATATAACTATCTATACCCAAATCATTGTTTCAGATTTTACTTTTCTGGGGGAATGCAGACTGAGTAGTTCTTACTAGCAGTGCCTCTAGAAGGCACAGCTTCAAGATAGATTTCTAGAGTGTGTTTGCTTGCCTATTAGGTGGTGATAGATTCCATTATTTTGTAAGCATAAATGTCACAATACTTGGTATGCTGCTGCACTATAATTAATAAGACTCTAACCATGAGACACAGCTAAAGTGAAAGCACTGGCTTTTGCAATAGCTCTAGCATTTGAAATATAAAGGGGTAGTGGAATTGGGTAGCTTTTGGATATTCTCATAGAAGTTATGAAAAAAGGAATGCAGAGTTTGTTTGGAAAGCTAGAAAACATCCATTGCAATATTTAAAGGCCCATGATCTCCTGCATCTAGAGGAGAGACTATGAAATCAGGCTCAATACTTAACCACAAGAGTTGCAGAATCTATGCCATGAGGAAAAACGAATGGGACTCTGAGACAAGTATGGGGACTGTTGAGTAAATGTGCATAAGGACCTTGAATTCACATATTCCTATAAATCCTCAGGATTACAGAAGGAATGTCCTTCCCTTTTCTTAAGTATAGCCATGCCCCGAGGTCTGAAGACCATATAAAGAAGACACATGAGGACTTGTAAGTTAAGGTTCATCCTGTTCAAGATTTTCACCTCATTTGCTCTCATTTCTTCTAGAACAATAATTAAGATCAAGATTCAACATGGCCTAAAAGAAGAAATGAAAAGAAATGGATCATTATTAAAAAATTTTGAAGGTCTTTGCTAATTTTTTCCAGAAGGAATCAATAGGGAGTGACTAATAAGCTTGTTAGAGCAAGGAGTGTGCAAATAAAAGAGGATAGGGGAGAGTGAAATTATTTGGAAGGACTCTTCTATGACTCAGAATTTAATTTCTCAGCTGGGATGCCAGGAATGGCTCTTTGAATCCTAGAGTTGATCATGTCCTATCATAAATGGGATGGCCGTGCTGGAACTGCTTTGGCAGTGTATTAAGAAAGGGGTCAGAAGGTTCAGAGATGTGGGTATGACAAAGTATATGTATTATGTAAAGCCAAAAAACTCCTTTACTAATTGTGTTCCTCCAGGAAGCTCAGAAAACCCTTCACTATAACAATGAAGAATGCACAAGTGAGGGGAACATTGCAATTGCTGAGAAGCTCACTGTTGGATCTCTACTGTAGAACAATGTGGGATTAGGGGTTACAGTTATAAATCTGAACATACCAGTGTTAAGGCTCATAAGAAGACTCTAGTAAAGCAGAGATCAGGGAGTAGAATTTCATCTTATCAGAGACAAGTTGAGTGTAATTCAGGTGTATATAGCAGTACTGCAAGTGCAACCTGGGACCTATCTGTAGAAGTGATTAATAGCCTACGGTGTTTCCAGGGTCAAGATAGACAACCAGTAAGGATATTATTTGGACTATAGACCCCCAAATAGGTAGGGAGTTATAAGGAGAAGCATAATGTTGATAGCCATACAAGGAATTCATGATCACTTTCCTAATATTTACATCTAATAAAATTCCCATAACTAGAGATCCTCAATTAAAAAGGAAATTGGGCTCTGAAACATCAACATAAGATTTTATAAGTAGCTATTGTCCCAAATCTTATACAATGGGACTTATGGCAATTTTCCAGAACAATTGTGCAGTGAAGGAAAGGTAGTTCACAGATATTTAGAAAAATATTTGTTAGAAGACCTCACCTGGCATTATGCTAGGAGACCCAAATGCCATCAAACTGGGGACATATGGAAGTTAGAGGATAAGTGGAGTTCAAATCCATCCCCATCTCACAGTGGCCTGAATAAGTGTATGATCTTACTTACTCTATGATCTTTTTTTCAACAACCTAACAGCATATTCAGGATGAATATACTTACCAACTAACAGAAATTTTATATTGGTTTCTTTCTCTATGGAATGAAAACTATCATGCTAAGAAAAGCCAAAGAAAAGTTGTTTCAAATCTCTGAAACAATTTCCCTTGGCCAAGATAGTTAATCAGAAGCAATATCCACACCCTAAGTGGAAAGGAAGATAGTTGTACCATATTCAAAAGACTTAAAAGATGAATAGTTGCAGGTATAAGAGCCTACAAAAGATAGATGAAAATGGAAGATGATAACATATTACCATAAACTTAACCTAGTGGCTAAATCAATCTGACTCTATGAATATACCACTGTCTTCTAGACCAGATTAATATAACCTCCGGCTCCTGATATGTGGCCACTGATATGGCGAATGTATTCCTTTATTTCTCATCAGGGTAGTTGTTGTGATACTAAAATTCATGTGTCAGCATGGCCAGGTTATTGCATCCAGTTGTTTGGTCAAGCAAACCCTGATCTGATCATTACTATAAGAGCATTTCTTGGAGTTAAATTATCAATTAGTTTATTGCATCTATGACTGATTACATCTATTTTCATCTGGAGGAAGAGCTTTATCTCCCAAGAATGCTGGCATGGCCAAACAAAGGAGACTGCCTTCAGCTACAAGAAAAGTCTCTTCCAATCAGTTGAAGGCCTTAAATGAGAACCTATGATTTCAGCAGTTAGAAAGAAGAATTTCTGTCTCTACTTTAGCCTGCCAGCTTCTCCTGGGGAATTCACTGACACCTTCATTGTAGTTCCCAGCTTGCTTCCTGCTCTTTGGAATTCAGATTTGCTAATCCCCACAGTCCCACCAGCCCATTCACATATATCCCGTTTGTTCTGTTTTCCTGGAGAACCCTGACTAATGCAATAGTACATATCAATTTTCTTGCCAATGGCTATGTTAACTCTTCTGTTTTCTATCAGGATATATTGTACAAACAGGCCTTGATCATCCAGACAATGCAGAAAATTCTTCATGCTGGCTTGCTCTATTGATGTCAATTAAATCTTATGATCAAGAAATGGTAAGTTCTTTGAATGCCCTGGAAGAAACACATGGACAAGTGTTTGGGAAATTCAAGATTCAGGGTTCTGCCACATCAGTGAGATCATTGGACTAGCTTAAATGGGGTAGGGAAAAGCTATTTTCTCTGAGTAATGAGGATGTAACAAAGGATGCCCAGGCACAGGAACTATGCTATAGAGCATGCATACTAAATGTCAAAGTCTTCATCTGGAGGAAGAGCTTTACCTCCCAGAAATGCTGGCATGGCCAAAGGCCTAGCTGTCCCTCTGAAGATTGGCAGGTTCCAGCTGAACTGGCTCTTTGCTCAGCTAACCAGCCTCTAGGGCCCTCATGAATGTGAAAATCTGTTTCATCTCTATTAGATTTTGCAGAATTACTAATGAGAATGGTTGCACCAGCTTGCACTCCTAACAGAATTATGAGAGTTAGCTTTGCTCCACATTATCATCAACACTTGGCAATGTCAGACTTTTGAAAATTTGCCAATCTGATGGGTTTGAAAACGCACTTCATTATGACATCAATTTTCCTTTTACCAATTTTTATTGAAATTAGGGAATTGTTCCTATTTTTATTGGCCATTCATATTTCCTCCTCTTTAAATTTTCTGTTTGTATCTCTCACCTTTTTTAAAACGTCTTTACATGTTCTAGTTACTAATCTCTCTCAATCATATGTGCTGCTAGTATATTCTTCCAGTATGTGGTTTGCATTTGAATTTGTGTATCACATTTTTGGATATACAAAAAATGTATAATATTAATGTAAATTATAGTAATGGTTCCCTAATTTTTATACTTTTTGTCTTATATAAGAAAACATTTTTATATCAATGTTGTATATATAGTTGCATATATTTTCTTCTACATTTAGTTATTTAATGCAAAACACAATTACTCTTATACTCGTATGGTGTAGGGATCTATTCTTCCTTTCAATTCATGATGAAGTATCTTCTCATAATATCATATTGAGGAGGTATCACTCTCATCATTAATCTGCAGTGGTGTCTTTGTACTGTATCTGATTTCTATCTTCACATGGGTTTGTTTCTGTAGTTAATACTCCATTTGATTAATGCATTTCTCTACTGGCATCACTATCAGCACATTACCTTATTTCTCTAACAGGATGATAAGAATGAGTATATTGTGCAATAAATCCTCTTGACTTGTTCATCGCCAAAACTTTTCTCTTTCCTTTATATTTGAAGACTGATATTTATTGTGATCTATTGCATATGATTTACAGGTTGATTTGGAGAGGACTGACATCTTTTCAATGCAGATGTTTTTATTAATGAGAATGTCATTCACTTTATTTAGAATTACCTTAATATCTTAATTATTTTTCCCATAACATTGTTACACATACTTCTTGAGTTAAAATCTCTTGAAATTTATTACTCTAACAAGGATAACCAGATGATATCTTTGCATTGTTTTATGGTTTGCAGGTTCCATGAAGAGAACTTCCACTCTAACTCCAAATCTTAGAGCTGTCTTGAGGTAAGGCAAGTCTTGCTCTTGTTTTTTTAATACAGAATCTGAATGAAGAAACTCGATTCATTTTCATTTCTTTTGTTGCTGTCTAGATTTTTTTCTGGTGTACCATTTTATTATGATTTTAGTTCTTTCTTGATTCACTAATTTTGCACTTTCAGAAAATGCTTTGTTTGTATCTAAGGTCTATCCTCATATGCCAGAGTGGCAACTTCGAACTCCCACCACAATAACCCCTTTCTGCCTTGCTCCCAATAATCAAACTATTTGAGCAATGCACTACTCTGGTGTTCAGTTTCGGCTTTATTTGCATCCCCTGGGGAATTCTGCACCTAATTGGAAACTCAGTTATAAATGTAAAGGTTTGTTTAATATATTTTATTCAACATCTTTTGATACTCTCTATTCCATGATTTCTCATATTTTCTAGTCCAACATGTTAACAAAAAAGGAAAGCTTTTAATGTAAAACTTTTATTATTAAAATGTTCTATTGACTAAAAATTAACCCCGCAATTTTACTAACTGTGTGAATAATTTAAGTAGCAAAAGCACTTCAACAGTGAATACATCTATTTTGATAATAGAGATATAAATGATTCATATTTGAACAGCCAGAAGATGGGAAAACTATGGAGCTTAAATTCAACTACTATAAAGAGGCTCCCATATTGAGTGTTAGAGAAATTCTCACAGAAATTGAGAAAATTATGATGGAGACAAATTACCTGTCATTTTCAAAAATCTTAACAATTGAGACTACACTAATTGAAAGACAATGCCAATAATGCACTGATTTCAAGGTGCTCATTTCAAAATTTTTGGAAATTTGAGTCATCCATATGTGTGCATGAATAAAGGGAGTTTTGTATCATGAAGTGGTCAACAGAATTCTTAGTTGAATTCTGAATTAGATTTCTTGGTAAATATAAGCATTGTGCCCAATTATATTTTGGGTATCTAAGTCATATGTAAAATTGAAACTAATCCACCCATAAGCATTCCCTTTCCCACACACACCAAAAAATATATACATTTGAATTAGGTCTTTGTCCTTGAGGACATTCTATTCTGGTCATCATAGTTTGGTAATTAATGAATAAAACTGAAATCAGGAAATCTAGAATTTGCTTTCGGTTCTGTAACTTTTCATGCTGCTTTGGCAGGACTCTTGATCCATTTCCTTCTTTTTAAATAGGATGATGAGGATTTTTTTTCCTTTCTTCACAAAAATATTTTGAGATTGGATCTAAACATATAATCTAATAAAAATAGCTATCCGAGAACTGAATCATTCGCGTGCTGTATTATCTTGCTGAATATTCTGATCATCCAGCATTTTTGAATCACTAGTATAATGATAATGTATTTTGATAATGAAGTTCCCAAAATGCCTTCTGAATCATCAAAGAAAGACTAGATTACATTTAGTATAGTTTCAGTCACAAGTGAGTCATCTGTCTCATTAATATCCTAAATTAAGACTCAAAGTCCTTCAGAGTATTTTTTCAGAGAAGCTCACCCTTCATAGTTTGTTTATTTATAGTTTAAAAGGTTTCCTTTTTATTTTGGGGGGCAAAATTCAGATAGGTCTGGGCTTTCCACCATCTACTAAATATGTGGCTTTGATCAACTTACGAAATCTTTATAACCATTTGATGGGTATAATGCCTCCCTCAGAGGGTCGTTTGACGATGTGTACAACTCAAACATTAAATATTTTTACCAACTTAAATGACATTATTATACTAATATTTTCAATCATCATTTTCCTAGTATTTCCATTCTTTCCAATAACAAAAAAATGAATACCTATATTCTATCACATCATTTCCAAAGTTCTCTAATTTAATATATAACAGAAAAATTGGATATTACTCCAGCAGAATCATAATTATACAAAGTTTCCATGTGTGACTTGAGTTCCAGTTTCTCTCTTTTTTCTCTGAGCTTCAGAGTTTTCATCTGAAGCATGAAGTTATTGAGTCTTTCAATTATGAGGACTTGATTGTGAAGGATATTTTTGGAAATTGTCTGGTACAGTGTCAGAATTAAATTCTGCAAAATAATGTAATCCTTCTCATCTGTGTAACATGTCATAATCTTCTTTATTAAACATTATTTCATATGATAGTATCAAATTACAATGGATACCTCTTGCCATTATCCTCTCTAACTTTTATGTATTCATCAGATTAAATATTAAACATTATATGAAAAATCTGTCACTCCTTCTGCCTAAAGAAACTTTCACGACTCTTCAATACCAACTACAAAAGTTGACATTTTCATGATCTTTTTTCACTAATACAGCCCACATTGATATTTTCTTTATCTGAAATCCTGAAATTTTACTCATTCAGTGAACACTTAGGAATCAACTCTTCTTCTATGAATTTAGATTATATAATAAACAAAGTATAATATTTCCATTTGGAAGATATAGTCCTGCAGAAAATAACAGGCATGTAGGAGATGAATCTCAATATTTTATATTAAGAATGCAATGATTATATAATTACATAATGTATTGTTTTCTAATTCTTTAATATATTATTTTCTTCCTTTAAAAAAATTTTATTATATAATATAGCATATATACAAAGCAAAGGAAGAAAAAGCACTAGTTTTCAAAGCACTCTTCAACAAGTAGTTACAGGACAGATCCCAGAGTTTGTCATAGGCTACCAGGCCATCACCTCAGATTTTTCCTTCCAGTTGTTCCAGAATATTGGGGGATAGAAGGAATAAATTTTTTTTTTATTATCACAATTGACTTTTTTTTAGATGCAAAATAATGTATATATATATAAAAGCAATACATTTCAAAGCACATCACCACATTAGTTGCGGAACAGAGTTCAGAGTTTGGTATGGGTTACAATTACACAATTTTAGGTTTTTTACATCTAGCCATGCTAAGATACTGGAGACTAAAAGAAATACCAATATAATGATTCAGCGATCATATTCGTTGATTAAACCTACCTCTCTGCATAACTCCATCATGAACTTTGATCTTTCTCCCACTCTTTAGGGTATTTGGGCTATTCCCATTCTAACTTTTATATGTTAAAAGGGGCTGTCTATAATATGGTGTAGGGAGATGGAATTAGCTGATGTTCTAGAGAGGCTGGCTCCTCTAGGTTTCAGGACTTATCTGGTCCAGGGATCCATCTTGAGGTTGTAGGTTTCTGGAAAGCTATCCTAGTGCATGATAGCTTTGTAGAATCTTATATATTGCCTTAGGTGTTCTTTAGGATTGGCTAGAATGGTTTTGGTTGGGGGTTAGCAAGTTATCATAGGTAGTAATCTCTAACTGAAGCTTAACTAAGAGTGACCTCCAAAGTAGACTATTGGCTCTATTTAAACTCTCTCAGCCACTACTACCTTATTTGGTAGACTTCTTTTCCTCCTTTTGGTCAAGATGGCATTGTGGATCCCACAGCACCAGGGCCAGACTCATGCTTGGGGGTTATCTCCCATGCCACCAGGAGATACTCACCCCTGAATGTCATGTCCCATGTAGAGGGGAGAGCAATGATCTTGCAGTGTTGGGCTTAGAGAGAGTGAGGTCACATTTGAGCAACAAAAGAGGTCTTTCAAAAGTAACTTTTAGGCATACCTATAGGTAAGCTAAGCATTTCCACTACATACATAAACTTCAAAAGAGCAAGACTCAAGATTAAGGGCTTGGCCTATTGATTTGGGTATCCCTAATATTTGACACAGTATCAGGGGTTTCCCTGGTGGTAAAGTTTAATAGTTCCTTATTTTCTCTCCCATCCCTCAAGGGACTTCGCCAAGACTTTTGGATGATCTACTTAATTTATCTAGAATGTATCTAGGCATTACATTAAACTGTACAGGATTAAAGGCCCTCATTCTTATTCTGGGCTCCCTGTGTTTCAATTGTTTAAATGAGCTATCTAGACAGGTTGAGTTAGATCATGTGCTACAGAAAATTTGGTTTCTAGGTGAGAATAAATCTTTTGTCCTTTGGTCTCAAAGAGTAGGTGAGGTTCTAAAATATAAATAATGTCTTCCTAATCCCTGTGTTGTGAATTACATTAATCCCAATCTAATCAACTTCATTCTTTTCTCTAAACGCTGGATTATACATATATAAAAGAGTCTTTCAGACTCCAGAGATATTAATTACCACTCCGGACTAGATGTAACTGCCATAAGAACTTACAATCTAAGTCCCTCTTTTCTTATAAGCATTTTCTAAAGGAGACTATACAATAGTTCTTGTGCTGGTTTGAAAGGATGTATGTCCCCTAGAAAAGCCATGTTTTAATCTAAATCCCATTTCATAAAGGCAGAATAATCCCTATTCAATACTGTATGTTTGAAACTGTAATCTCCCTGGAGATGCGATTTAATCAAGAGTGGTTGATAAGTTTCTGGAGTCTTAGAAAAGAGGAAACATTTTG
Organism: Myrmecophaga tridactyla; assembly: GCA_004026745.1. Taxonomy (NCBI): domain Eukaryota; kingdom Metazoa; phylum Chordata; class Mammalia; order Pilosa; family Myrmecophagidae; genus Myrmecophaga; species Myrmecophaga tridactyla. Next base: position 72,232 of record PVIY010004707.1, read on the forward strand.
GAGAATGAAAGAGATTTGGAGAGAGCAGAGAATGCTGCAGCACCACGAAGCAGATAGTCCACGAGCCAGCGACCTATGGAGATGAAGAAGGAAAATGCCTCACAGGGAACTTCATGAAACCAAAAGCCAGGAGAGAAAGCTAGAAGATGACTCCGTGTTCATCATGTGCCCTTTCAGCTGAGAGAGAAGCCATGTGCCTTCTCACTTGAGAGAGAAACCCTGAACTTCATCGGCCTTCTTGAACCAAGGTATCTTTCCCTGGATGCCTTAGGTTGGACATTTCTATAGACTTGTTTTAATTGGGACATTTTCTTGGCCTTAGAACTGTAAACTAGCAACTTATTAAATTCCCTTTTTAAAAGCCATTCTGTTTCTGGTATATTGCATTCCAGCAGCTAACAAACAAGGACAGTTCCTCTTTTGTTTCTGGCCTATTTTGTCTCACCAAATATCCCTCAGGTTCATTCACAATGTTGAATGCCTCAAAACTTTGTTTCATTTTGTAGCAGCACGGTAGTTGATCATGTGTATACACCACTGTTCACCAATCTACTTCTCAGTCAGTGCATTGTTCAGTCACCTGCACTCATTAGGCATCATGTATAATGTCCAAAGTCCACAGTCAATCGACACTTTCAATTTTAGATAATTTTATTGTTCCCAAGAGAAAGATGACCAATAAACACACCATCTCTGAACAGGAAATCTAAACCTCCCTTTAACTCTTGTCCCTACCCCCATTATTTACCCCTGGTGTTGCTGTGGTACTGCTGATGTTTTCCTGTTAAACATAGCCCATAGCATGCAATAACAGTTTTCCCCCTATACCCTGAACTTAAACACTCTTTGTACAAGAATCATAACTTAGAAGTAGTTCATGCAAGAACTCCTTTATATTTGCAGTGTTAATCAGTGGGACACAACAGCTTTCAATCTTGTACACCTTCAATATGGTAATATTACTGATATACCCAATCATGAACTGCCTTCACTTCTATCTGTTCCCTTACATTTGATTTCAACCTCATTAGCTAACTGTTTACCCATCTCTAGCTTTTAAGTCTCCCTAAATCCCCTAGATTCTGTATTATAAGCCTAGAATTTTGCCTTTATCATGGTCATAAAAGTGGAGTCACACAGTATCTATCTTTTTGTGTCTGGCTTATTTCACTCAGCATTATATCCTCAAGCCTCATCCATCTTGTCATGTGCTTCAGGATGTCATTTCATCTTACTGCTGCATAATATTCCATTGTATATATTCTCCACATATTGTTAAGTCACTCATCTGATGATGGGCACTGGATTGTTTCCATCTTTTGGTGATTGTGAAAAATACTGCTATGTCTGTGCAAATGTCTGTGTCACTGCTTTCAGCTATTCTGGGTATATACTGATTAGTGCTTCTGCTGGGTCATAGGACAATTCAATGGTTAGTTTCCTAAGGAAATGCCAGACTGTCCTCCATAGTGTCTACCATTATACATTCCCACCAGCAGTGCATAAATATTCCAGTTTCATCACATCCTCTCCAGCATTTGTAGTTTCCTGTTTAATAACAGCCATTCTTGTAGGTGTGAGGTGGTATCTCTTTGTAATCTTAATCTGCATTTCCCTTATACTTAATGAAAATGAGTATCTCTTCATGTGCTTTTGAGCCATCAGTATTTGCTCTTCTGAAAAAAATGTCAATTTATATCTTTAGCCCATTTTATAAATGGGTTGTTTGTTCTTTTGTTATTGAACTGTATGATTTCTTTATGTATACAGAATATAAAACCTCTGTCTGATGTGTGATTTCCAAACATTTTTTCATTGAGTTGGCTGCCTCTTCACCTTTTTGACAAAATCTTTTGTGGTACAGAAGCATTTGTTTTTGAGGAGCTCCCATTCATCTATTTTTTTTTCCTTCTGTTGCTATGCATTGGGCATAAAGTTTCAGAAGCTACCTTTATCACTAGGTCTGGAAGATGTTTCCATATGCTTTTTTCTAGAAGTTTTATGATACTAGTTCTTATATTTGTTTTGTCTATAAAGGACAGTGGTGTATTGAAGTCTCCTACTATTATTGTTGAAACAGCTAATGCTCCCTTCAGTTTTGTCAATGTCTATATCATGCACTTTGGAGCTCCTTGGTTGTAGAATAAACATTTATGATTATTTCTTCTTTATAAATTGTACCTTTTATTAATATATAGTATTCTTCTTTGTCTCTTATAATGTCTTTATATTTAAAGTCTATTTTGTCTGATATTAGTATAGCTACTCCTGCTTTCTTTTGGTTACAACTTGCATGGAATATCTTTTTCCATCCTTTCACTTCAAATCTATTCGTATCCTTGTGTCTAAGATGAGTCTCTTGTAAACAGCATATACCTGGATAATATTTCTTAATTCATTCTGGCAATCTATATCTTTCAACTGGTAAGTTTATCCTGTTAACATTCAAAGTTATTACTGAAAATGTGTTTCTTGAATCTACCATCTTATTCTTTGGATTTCATTTGTTAGATTTTTATATTCTGCCCCCCCTTCCCTTTTTATTCTTTAAGTTATCCTTACTGGTACTCTTCAATTCTGTGCCTCCTCCAGACCTCCTTCTCTTCTCTTTTTCTTCAGCTGGCAGAATTCCCTTTAGTATTTTTTGTAGGGCTGGTCTCTTGCTGACAAATTCTTTCAGGATTTACTTGTCTGTGACAATTTTAATCTCTCCCTCAGTTTTAGGGGACAGTTTAGCTGGGTAAAAAATTCTTGACTGGAAGTTTTTCTCTTTTAGGGTCTTAAATATATCATGCCATTGACTTCTTGCCTCCACAGTAACAGTTGAGTAGTCTGAGTTCAGTCTATGTGACTTCCCCTGTAGATTGTTTTTGTCTTGCATCTTTCAGAGTCTCTGCTTCTTTTCAACATTTGACATATTGATTCGTATGTATCCTGGGGAAGGCCAATTTGGATTTATTTTATTTGAAGTTCATTAGGCTTCTTTGGTTTGCCTATTTATATGCTTTATAAGGGTTGGGAAATTTTCCCCCATTATATCCTCAAGAAATTTTCCTAGCTCTTTACTCTTCTCTTCTCCTGTTGGGACACCAGTTATTCTTATATTCAGGTGCTTTGTTTTGTCCATTATTTCTCTGAGATCTGTCTCAAAATTTTCCTTCTTTTTTGCCATTTTCTGTTTTCAGTGTTTGAAATCAATTGTCCTGTCCTCTAGATCAATTATTCTTTCTTCTGTCACTTCAAACTACTGTGTTTGTCTCTAGTACATTTTTGATTTGGTCTATAACATTGTTAATCTCTGCAGTATCTGCTATTTTTCTATTTATTCTTTCAAATTCCTCTTTATGCTCTTCTAGTGTCTTCTTGATCTTCTTTACGTCATTAGCCATCCCATTTATTTTATTTAGTAGAATTTTATGATCATCTTCAATTAGTTTTTCCAAAGTCTGTGTCTCCTCTGGTGGTTTAATTTGGTCATTAGGCTGGGTTATATCTGTCTGCATCATGATATGCTTAGCTATGTGTGTGGTAGTTTGTGTGCTGTATTTAAAATCATAAGACTTGAGCTCAACTTTCTAATCCAACATCCGCTGGCTATATGGCTTTGGAAACTTGACCTAATTTGTTGGAATTTATATGGCTATGACTAATGACTGTGTTTACTCCCTCTCCTAAATCAGGTTCCTTAGAGGTAAATTTTAAGAATAGGGTTCATGTGTATGTGGTTTATTATGGGAAGGCAACTAGGGAAACTAGTAAGGAATGGGGTAGCTGGACAGGGATGGCTAAGAAGGCATGCAAGGAAGCAATTTCACAGTCCCAACTTCAGCCTGACCCTGCATTTCAGTGGAGCTCTGGAATACCACATTTCAGTGCTTGCCCAGTTTGGAAGAAAGGGAGCTGGGCTTCATATACTCATTATAGTAAATCTCTGGCTAACTCAGACAATGTGCCCAAGGAGTGAGGTGGGCATAAATCCCCAGGCATTGTTGTCTTTGTAGGTAAATTAAATCTAATTGCCCAAAGTTAATCCTCTGAAATTTATGACAACTGGAGCTACTGTAAAGAAGGGGCATAGATAACTTAAGAATAGGCTCTCAAAAATATTAAAATGGATGTGAGGACACCCACTGAGAGCACTGACAGTGTCCACTACACCCCTCCAAGAAGAATTGGTTTGATGGACTGGCAAACTGCATTACCTTAAAGGCTGGAAAGATGCAGAAGGCAGTTCCAAGTTGAGGTCCAGACCAGCATAACTTCATTGGGTCTGGCAACTGTATTTGCTGAAAGGAAATCATGCAGAAAAAAATGGGGTCAGTACTGAAAGAATGCCAAGTTTCCACAGTACAATTTTCCTTCTACTGCACTTTCTATGTTTACTGATACCTACACAAAATATTCATGTAGTTATCTTCTCATAAATCATAAATTTCAATTATATTCTCTAATTAATAATCCACAAGAATTCCATCCTTAACAGGGACTGGACATTTGGAAACTCTAAAATATCTTTATAAGTGAAAATATATGCTTTAAGGAAAAAAAAATTATCTATGGCATCATAAGTGCTGGGAAAGTAGAGGTAGCAGAAGCAAGCCAAAGAAACTTTTATTTATTTACCTTAGCAGTCTACCAAAGTGTCCAATTTGTCCAGTGAATTGTACCTAATGGAAGATGCACTAAAGTCTCAAATTACTAACTCCAGGCTTTATTTCTTTCTGTTTCCACTACCTGCTGAATGGAAAAAATGGAAACGATCATTGCAGGGGCTATGGGCAAAGCAAAATGTGGAAGTCATCAGAGAATGAGAAATAGAAAACAAAAATTACAAAATGGACCTGGAAGATTTTTTGCCATTTGCCACCAAAATAGAGGAATATGTTGAACACATTTTTTTTTTTTTACTGTACCAAAGAGAAATAGGCACAAAATCAATTAAGCGATTAATTGATTTCCTTGTTTGTTAAACATCAAAGGCTTCTTCTATTTGGAATCTAGGTATATAACTTTCAACGTTTTGAAGTAAAATAGCATTGTCCTTTGTCATCCTATATATTGAAACTAAAAGAATATTAATTCAGAAATCAAATAAATGGATTAAAAGTCATATCTGATTTTGAAAAATAGACTAATTATAAACAAAGTCAAGAAAACACTTTGAAGTAAGCAGCCATTCACCAAAGCTGTGCAAAGCATCTTTAAAATAGGAAAGAATACCAAATACTCCTAAAAGACCACTCATACACCTTGAAGACATAAATGACCATATTTTAAAGCTCCTAAATTTGAACTGATGTGATTAGAATATTTTATTCAATGAAGCAAACTTGTTAGGCATGAATATTCTTTTAAATTGAAATAATAATGTCTCTACAGCAAACACTTGCCTTATTTCAACCCTTCATAATGACGGCAAATCAAGCAAACCATACAATGACAGATTCATTTAGAGTTGAAACAAATAAAGATAAGAGCTAAAGCAAACCCTTCTGAAAGCTTTGTCCAGCCAACCCATCAGAGCTGAATGGTTTTAGCTGAAAATGGTTCTGCAATTTTCTTGGAATGTTTACTATTCATCAGAAAAACTGAGTGCTTCATAAAATCGAACCAAAGAATGAGCTAAAAATTATTCTAGTAACGACTACTTCATTGACATAGTGAGAAATGCAAGCAGCTTCAAATGTCTTGCAATTGAATGAAAGGTAGGGAACACTGCTGTCTCTCGTTTTCCTTGCTTTTATTGTTGCCGTTTGGGATAATCTTATTTTCTCAGTGGGATAGATATTCAAATATTATGAGGGAAGGGAAATGATGACAAACATTTTAAACTTTTCATTAGCTTAATGGTATAGCTATATTGTAATTATGTACTTCTAAGACTTAAGAAACTATCCACTGAGGGTGCTGGCACGATTAAGTTAAATATTGCATGTAAAATATGAAGATTAATTTATTAAAAGAACTTGGTAAGCCTTAGATATTAGTATTATTTATTGTGCTATTATTACACAAATGCTAAGGGGAAGAAAGGAAAAAAAGTATTTAGCACCCACTATATGTCACTATTAGCTATCATGTTTGACATAAATTTTTGTTGCTGTTTTTTAGTAAATACATATTTTGGAAAATCACTATTAGTGCTCGTCTGCTAATATTGCTAAGAATTATTTTTAAAAAATGAACAGATAGTAAATTTTATCAAATCCTTTTTCTACATCTATTTAATTAATTATATGATTTTTATCAATTCTTTATTTTACTTTATTTTTATTTATTTATTAATTTATTTTTGACATGGCCAGGCTCCGGGAATCGAACCCGGGTCTCTGGCATGGCAGACGAGAATTCTGCCACTGCACCACCATTGCACCACCCTACTCATTATTCTTTTAATATAGTATATTTTGTTGATGGATTTTTCAAATCTTAAAGTCAACTTGCAATACTGGGATAAATGAAAATTCTTTGTAAAGCAGGTTCTTTTGCATATATACATATAGAAATAACTGAATTTGTTGTGCTAATATTTTGGTTTATATCTCTGTAGCTATGTTAGTGAGAGGTCTTTGAGTTTTTCTTACTTATGTCCTTGTGAGATTTTGGTTACAGAATTATGTTGGCCTTGTAGAATATGGTGTAAAGTGAACCGATTTTACTGCTCCCTAAGAGATTTTCTGCAAGATAGGTATTATTTCTTTTTTGAATATTTGGTACAATTCACCTGTGCGTTTGGACCAGTGTCTGGAGATTTCATTGCAAGTGAACTTTAAATCATGATTCCATTTCTCCAATGGTTTCAATGTTCTCTTTCTTCTTGACTTAAATTTAGTAAAAATATACACAAAACTTCTAAAACTTCTAATTTGCTAGCATGGCTTTTTAAAAATCATAGCATCACCATCTTTTTAATGTCTATGAGTTCTGTAGTGACATGTTTTCTTCTTTCCTGATATTGCATTATAGTGCCTTCTCTTCTTTCTGTGATCAGTGTTGTCCAGAGTTTAATAGTATAATTTTTCACAGAATCAATTTCTGGCATTGATTATTATTGTTATTTGTTTTTTGTTTTCTAATTTCTTCCCTGTCCTTTCATTTTTATCCTTTCAGATTTAATCCACTTTCTCTTCTATTTTTAAGCTTCATAAAGTTTATAGATAACTAAATTTTAGTTTTTATTTTCTAATATTTGTCTTGAAAGTTATGTTTTCTCTATAAACACAATTTTACAGTTTTCAATATGCAATAACTTCATTATTAATCATTTTCAATATTTTATAATGTCAGTTATTTTTTGTTTTATCCAAGGGTCATCTAAAAGTGCATTTCTTAATTTACAAGCATTTGGAGAATTTCCAATTATCATTTTTATGATTTCCAGCTTAATTTCACATCAGAGGAAATGGTTCAGCCTTATTGAGACTTATTTTAAGGTTCAGCATTTGGTCAATTGCTGCAAATGTTCCATGAATATTTGGAAAGAAATTATATTCTGAGATTGTAGAGAAAAGCTCTATTTTTTCCAGCATCATTGAATTTTTCACAATAGGATCACTTGTCTTCTTCCTAAAGAACACAGTTTATTCTTTTGTTTGGTATTGGCTGGGACAACAAATTGTTAATAGTTTTGGTTTTCTTAAAGTATCTTTATCTCAGTTTTTGAAGGACATCTCCCTCAGTGTGACTTTTCAGGCTGCCAGGTATTTTGTTCGGCACTTTCAAGACATTATCCTGTCTTTGGACATTCAAAGTTTCCTCTAAGATGTCAGTCACCTGTCTCACATTTTGCATCCTTGGAAAAAATATACCATTCCTCTCCCACACTGCCACCATCAGCTACTTTTTTTTTCTTGTCATGGGCAGACACTGGAAACAAACCCGGGTCTCCTGGCAAGGCCGGTGAGAATTCTGCCACGTAGCCACTGTCACACCACCCTCCAGCTACTTTTAAGATTGTCTCTTTGCATTTGGGTTTTGGAAGTTTGACTGTGAAACTATCTATGAAACTTTATTAAAAAAACTTTTTAAAAGGAAGAGAAAATTTGACAAAATATAGAGGGGTAAAAATTAAAATATATCAGAAGAAATTAGGGAAGAAGAGGTATGCTTTTCTTTATATTTTTTTGCCTAAAGTTTACCAAGATTCTTGAACCTTCGGATTTGTGTTTTTCATCAGTTCCATAAAATGTTTAGCCATTATCTTATCACATGTATCTGCATATATTCTACTCCATTTACTCTTTCATCTTCTTCTGGATATGCCTCTTACTCTGTTTTCTATATTCTTAATCCATTTGATACTTGGGAAATACTCTGCATATGTTCCTCTGCTCTATATTCTGTTTTATTTATTCTATACTCACCTAGCTCTAATCTTCTGTTTAAGCAGCCATTGGATTTTATTAGCTTTCAATTGTAAGTTTTCCATCTTGTCCTCCTTTACATTTTCTAGCTATGTATTAAAATCCTCAAATTTGTCTTTTCTTTCTTGAATATTATAAATGTAGCTATTTTAGAGGCTACTTTTAGCAACTCTGGTGTATACACCTGCTACCTTGTCCTTGATCATGTAAACTTGTCACCAATGCGCCTGGTTATTTTTCATTGATTTTAAGACATCATATATAAAAAAATAGATACACTAATTTAAACTGAATATTTATATTTTCCCAAATAGAAGACATATTTACTTCATGCAGAAGATTAAGGTATTGGTATTTTAGCAGTAATATTAACAGTTAAATAATGTTATCAGGAAGACTATAACTTGAAGGTAATTTGTAGATCTTGTGATGGCCAGATGATTTGTAGTTCATCCTTTTCTCTTACATTGTACCTTTCATGATTTTAACCTAAATTCTAGGAGTTTACCAGCTATCCTCTCCTACCTCTCACCAACCCTTAAAGGATCTAGAAATCCTTTCCATCCATCCAGATCAGGAGTTGGAAAACTACAGTTTTTTCACTTAGAGCAAGAGGCAAACCTGGTTTAATGTCTGTCTTTGTAAATGAAGTTTTATACGAACACAACCATGACCTTTCATTTACATATTGTCTATGATCATTTTTCACAAGACCAGCAGAGTTGAAAAATCATGACAGATACCTTATGGCCCACAATGCTTAAAATAGTTACTGTATAAGCCTTTGCAGCAAAAGGGTGCAGACTTCAGAATTGACAGTTGACCTTGATGGAAAGGCAGATAACCCCAAGTGCTTTTTGGTTTCTCTGCAATCTTGTACCTTTATTATCCACTTGTCCATTACCACTCTAATATTTTGATGTACAGAGGTTTGCTTTTTTTCCAAAAGACAAAAATGGAAATTCATTTTCCCAGAGTTTTTTCCAGTAGGAGAGGTATCCAAACACATAGTCCAATATTACCCATAATAGATAGTTCCTTCCTGGATTATAAGAGGGGAAGTGGAGGGATAGCTTTATGAAATAGGTATTTAATGTGATTTTTACATATACATAAAGCATGATGTTAAAACCTGTTGGATAATATTACAAATACAAAATCTATTTTTAAATTATGATGGGATAATATAGTATTCATTTTTTTTCCTCTCAGTATAGGTAGAGATTGGCGGTCATTACAGATGTGGCCAAGCAAGGACGTATCTATGCTTTGTGAAGTCCATGAAGTCTTTTAGATGGCTGTAGACATTTGTTTTAGACTTTTAAATAATATTAATTAGTAAAGATCCTGTAAATAGTCATTTGAATATGTCTTTCATTTAAGGAGATTGTCAAAAATCAAGCTCTGCCATTTATTAGGACTATGCTTAAATTTTCCAAGCCTAATGTTCTTTGTCCTTCATAAAATGATGTGGAGAATTGAATTGTGTACCCCAATTTGAACTTGGTCTTGGTCTGGTTCTGTATTCTTGTGGGTTTGGACACTTTCTATATAAGATCTCATTAAAATAAAACTTCAATTAGCAGGGAATTGAGTGAGATGACACACACAAACTGCCAATAAGATTGTCAATTCCCCATCCTTTTTTCTTTTGCTTGAAGCAACACGTAGGGCAATGGACTGCCCCCTAGCTGCATATTACAGTTCCTGAGTGATAAGATTAATGCCTAAGACCAGCCTAGACCAAATAATTCAAAGCCTACCAGAGTTAGGCCAAGGTATCCCCAAATAATTCCTCTGTTCATCCAAGATTAAGAAACACTGAACACGAAACAGAATTTCAAGTTAGAGCTGTGTTCAAATCTTGCTGCCATTTTTTCTGCGTGATCTTGGTTCAAATTTGTTTTATCAGTGAGCTCAAATTTCCAAACCTATAAAGTATGGATAATGGTACTTTGAAAAACTGCTGAGCAATTTACAAATGAAGTATATCATTTGTCTGGCACATAGAAGTTACATAAAAATTCAGAGTTTTTATTAATCTTTTTTATCATTCTCTTCTTTCCTGGCTTGGAGTTAGGTTTCTATTACTCTATATTTCTGACCTTGAATATTCTCAGATTGGCATGCCAAACTAAAGATTTAACATCTTCATTTGGATAATTAGTCTGAAGCTCAAACTCTATATGTACAAAGCAGAAATCTGAGTGTACACACACATTATTTCCCTAGACTTTTGCGAGGTTGTATACTTTTCATCATTCTTTACTGCCATTTAATTGCTCTGAAGGCTTTTCTTAACCAACAAAGTTAAAATAGCCATTTTGCACTAGGATTTTTCATTTTATTGGTCTGCATTTGTATTTTCATAGCACTATCCCACTGTTAAATTAGCTTCTATTTGTGTATATATTTCTTTTTGTCTCTCACCATGCAATGTGAGTGGGTTGGTCAAAGTTTTCATTTTATTCCCAGTGACTAGAACAGATTATGGCACTGTTATGGATTAAATTGTGTCCCCTAAAGGTATATATTAAAGTTTAGTCCTTAGTACTTTAGAATGTGATCTTATTTGGAACTAGAGTTATTACAGATTAATAACCTATGGATAATAAGGCTAGTAAGCAAATTAAAATGAGGTGATGCTCAGGTAGGATGGGCCCTTAATACAATATGAGTGGAGTCCTTATAGAAGGAAATATGGACACAGACAGAGGAGGAAATGCCTTTGATGATTCAGTAAGAAAACCACAGGTTGCCTGAAAGCCACCACCCAAAACCAAGATTAGCTTGGGACAGCTACTCTCAACACTTCCAGGCTTCGAAACTGTGACACAGTAGGTTTCTGTTGTTTAAATCAACCAATTTTTGGTACTTATTATGGCAGTCCTAGGAAACTACCACCAAGCACTTAGGGGAAAACCAATAATTATGCAGTAGATTGCATTCATTAATTTCTGCTTAAGACTCCAACTAAACAACATTATTATGCTTACTATTTCTATTCAAAATTTTTCAGCTTAGGGGTGCATGTCATGTCTGTGGACTTATCATATTTATTTTATTATATGTTTCTTGACTTCAGGACCCATTATTATAAATTTTGATGTGGTTGGGCCCTAGCACCTTGCTAATGAATGAATAAACAAACAAATTTTCCCTATCAAAGACCAAGATGACTGATAATACCATGAGCAATCAAACAATATGAAATATAATTACATTGTTCAAGTTAAATTTAAGCAGGAATTGCTTCAAATTTAGAGAATCAGTAGATTGTAGTAGATATGATCTTATGTTCTTGATTTAGAGAATAAGAATTCCAGTTGGACCACTGCAGAGAGGCTCCATAGGCCCCACCTATATCCTTGGGAACACTCTGTCTAATTCTGTTTGTATATAACTATGTATTTGCATTTATGCACCCGAGGACTCTTTTTCCCATTCTTTCTCTACCTCGGAAAGCAAAACTGTCCACGTATGATCAGCCCAGGTATTTAAATCCACAAAAGTATCCCTCAATAATGACTTAGCAATTGCTCTAAAATTACCCTAGCTTCCTTCTCTGGGGACTGTGATAATTACTAGTTGTGCATTTCCACTATTTCTGAGATTCTCCCCATGGTTCTGAGATTCTCCCCATGGTTCTGAGATTCTCCCCATGGCCCTGAGATTCTCCCCATGGTTCTGAGATTCTCCCCATGGTCCTGAGATTCTCCCCATGGTCCTGAGCTCCATTTGCCAGCAGAATTAATTGGCCTATGATAAACCCTTTACTGGCTTATATTTTCTTCTCTGTATCACTTCCTCACTCATTTACCAGCGTTACCTTAATTTCTCATATTGCTTGCACTTAAATCCTAGTTTTAGGGTTCATGTAAAACATTAGACATTTGCATAAATAAATTATTTTACATTTGCTCCAGTTTGCCCACCTGTAAAATGTAGATACAAAATAATCTATCTCACCATTTTTCTGTGAGATTTAAATTAGTTAATATGTACAGGGTACTTAGGACAGAACTTGGTATATATTACTCACTAAATAAATGTTGGTCTTATTATTGTCTATCTCTGCTTTTATGGGTGCTCAGCACTCAGAATATAGCATTTGTGTAAACTTTATAGCAAGTTTATAGTCATATTAAAAAAGGTTAATTAAATTGCCTGAAGTGGCAAAGCCAATTTTGAAAATGGAAGCTGAAGCTATGTCACTCCAGATTGCAAATTCTTAAATGAAGTTTTTTAGTGTTATCTTCTTATTTCATTTTTGATAATAGAGAAATATTTGGCTGATAATTTATAAACTTCTGGTAACTAAGTAAAGTAAGTATATGTCTAATACAAATTAAAAAGCAGTTTTAAAATTTAGTATGCCCAAGATTCAATTAGGGGACTTTAAAAATGTAGATCTCTATCCCCGCACCTAAAAATAGAGATTTTGTTGTCATGGGATGATATCTGTATTTTTAACAAGCATTAAAACTGTTTCTAAAGCAAGAACACAAAAAGTAAAGAACATAAAAAATATGCTGATAATAAAAAATAGATATTTTCTTACCACAATATGGCAAATACCAGGATTACATTAAAGTTCAAAAGGGGTGCTGGCTTTTAGGACACATTTTGAAAATTGCAACACATTTTCAAATATTTCTCTGCCCATTATATCATCCACTGGGAAACTACAATCTATAAAAGAGGGAGAACAAATCTGTGTTTGCATTAGTAGGTTAAGGAGACTGCATTAGAATGAGAAAATAAGGCAGCTTTTAAAGGTTTTTAACACCATAATATCATATGGATCTTCTGTAAAAAAGAGGTTGTTTGCCCTCATATTGAATAAACTCTATGGTTTCAACCCCATAAAAATGAAGGAAAAAGTACTTTTCAAGCACTTTGCTTGCAGTTATCACAGGGAAGAAATGGAGGTTCAATTATTGCACTTTACAAATGCCAAGAGAAATAGCATTGATGAAACAGGATGAAATATTTGATCTCCTTGTATTCTGCACAGTATTCAATTGTGTAAGTTAAAATGTAGACTTAAAATCCTTAGTATAAACACAAGCAACAAAGGAAAAATAGATTAATTGGACTTCATTAAAATTAAAATGTATGAAAAGATATACAAATAGCCAAGAAGCACATGAAAAGATGTTCCAAATTGTTAGCATTAGGGAAATACAAATCAAAACCACAATGAGATGTTACAATACCCAATGAGATGGCTCAGAAGGAGAAAATAAAAAATAGTAAGTGTTGGTAAAGATGTGGATAAATTGGAACCTTCCTACATTGCTTTTCGGAATGTAAAATGGTTCCACTGTTATGGACAACAGTTTTGAAGCTACTTAAAAACTTAAAGATAAAATTATTCTATGACCCTACAATTCTAGTCCTGGGTATATAATCAGAGAACTGAAAACAGGTACTCAAACATGTGTCTTCACGCCCATAATTATAGCAGCATTATTCACAATAGCCAAAAGATGGGAGCAACCAAAATATCCACCAATAAATGAAAGGCTAAACAATTTGGGGTATGTATACACAATGTAATATTATTCAGCTATAAAAAGGGGTTAAGTACCATACATGCTCATGAACCTCACAAAAATTAAGCTAAGTGAAGGAAACCAGTTTTTTTTTAATTGCACATATTAAAGTTGATATAAAATGTCCAGAATGGATTAAATCCATTGAGGTAGAAAGCAGACTGGTGGTTGTTTAAGGATAGGGTAGGAGAGAATGGAAAATAACTGCTTACTGGGGTGAAGGAAACATCTTGGAGCTAGATAGAGGTAGTGGCCACAAAACATTGTGAATGTACAAAAGGCTGCTGCTAAGTCCATTTTAAAATGGTAAATTTTATCTGATGTGAATTTTGCCTCAATAAATTATTTCAGAAATATGAGGAAATATGAAATAGCTATAACCACTTCAGAATTCTCTTGGAAAGGTAGGTTATTAGAAGATGTGTGTACTCCCTAATTCTTTGATCACCCTTCTGAGCTGGAAAGTACCTCTAGATTTTCTAGTAGCACAAAAGGCTCGCTTCCTTTCACTAATAAATAAATGAGATGCTTCAGGAACTTCTGTTTCCCTTCTATTTCCATTGGGAATTTGTCCCTTTTAAAGGAAACAACAAATGGCTACATGATTTATATTGTAATGTTGTACCAAAATATCATTTTGAAATCTACAAAACTGAAAAATAATTGTATAATTAAAGAAAACATGAAAAGGAACTAATGTTGTGAGACTATATTGTGCTTTTCTACCAAACCAGAAAATAAATGTTAAGCCTATTCCTGCTCTTTTTCTTTTACTTACTCTTGTTCTTTCCAACAAGCATGTTTAAGTCAAACAAGAATTGGATTATGAATGTATGTCAATTGCCATCTTTCTTTGCTAACAAACGCAAGTTTTAGATCCCTAGCTGATTCAACTAATTCTTTCACTGAATAGAAAAATCAATGCAGGCAAAACAATTGAAAATGATACAGTTTGGTTGCGATGGAAAATGTATAAATTTATTTTATACTTTCATATGAGAGTGAGACTTGCTGTTCTAGTTTGCTAGCTACTGGAATGTGATATACCAGAAACAGAATGGTTTTTAAAAGGGGGAATTTATTAAGTTGAAAGTTCACAATTCTAAACCCATGATAATGTCCAAATTAAAGCAAGACTTTAGAAATGTCCAATCTAAGGCATCCAGGAAAAGATACCTTGGTTCAAGAAGGCCAATGAAGTTCAGGGTTTCTCTCTCATCTGGAAAGGCACATGGCGAACATCGTGATGTCTGCTAGCTTTCTCTCCAGGCTTCTTGTTATATGATGCTCCCCCAGGGACATTTTCCTTCTTCATCTCCAAAGGTCTCTGGCTGTGTGGGCTCTTGTGGTTCTTATAACTCTAAAGCTTTCTCCAAAATGTTTCCTTTTTTTAAGAATTCCAGTAAACTAATTAAGACCCACCAGGACTGGGTAGAGTCACATTTCCCTCTAATCAAAGGTTAATACCTACAATTGGATGAGCCACTTCTCTGTGGAGATAATCTAATCAAGTTTCCAATTTACAGTGCTGAATAGGGATTAAAAAATTGGCTGCCTCCACAGATGGATCAGGATTAAAACATGGCTTTTCTAGGGTACACAGTCCCTTTAAACCAGCACATTTCCCAAGAAAAAAAAATACAGAGGTATAAATTGATGTATACAGAATGTATTGCACTTATTATTAATAAATTAATAGCCGTTTATTGTTGAGTTTGTGCATACTACTATTTATATGTACCAACAACCTGTATTTTTGCAACCAAAATTTTTCAAACAGAATTCGATAACTTGATAATTCTTTTTCCTCTTTTTACTTATCTACCCAATACATTTACTAAAAAACAAATCAATTAATGAATAATACTTGGTTCACCTGATACTTTCTGAATAACTATAGGCACAAGTCTTACTCTAATGCTGACATAAGGGGCAATGAGCTATGAGATAATTTTATAATTAGGTTCATTTTGCCTTGTCAGCAACTAAACCTCTGGATATGGTACAGGAGAAGAATTATCTTGAACTGAATAATTATCTATAGAAACATTGACAGAAGCAATTTTAGTTTTATTTCTATGACTGACATATTTTTATGTCTTCTTATAATTTCATCGTATTAGTTAACTTTTTGTATGAAAGAGATAAGGAAATTTTAAAGAAAAAAGAACATCAACCTATTTTTTAGAGCAATAGATTTTCAAATTTGTTCCCAGTAGATTTCAGGCAAGTTACTCAGATAGAACTAGATAATAATAAAAGAAGAGGAGGAAGACAGCTTAAAGGTGGTACTGCTGGAATTTGAATCAAAAGAACTAATTTAAACTGACAAAGGAGTATACATTTGATTACTGACATGATGATGACTGGACATGTTGATTTTTCCCGCTGCAATTCCAAATTGCTATGTTATTACTGGGTTGAAGAGAGATCGAATGAGTGCATATGCAGTGGGGAATATAATCAAGAAACATTTATTAAGTCTTTACAATGTGAAAGGCAGCACACTCAACACTGGAGGTAAACAAAGATGAATAATCACTGCTATCAAAGAGTTCATAGAGAATCAGAGTTCCTTATTAAAACGTGAAACTGTGGCATTAGGAAGGTAAAGGAACTATGCATACCTTTATATTTGCTGAAGTTCTATAACCGGGGTGCTTACTATATGTCCCTGAATCTGTTCTATATTCTGTTTTTTCTGAGCATGGGAGCACAGTGCAAATCTTTCTAAAAAGCAAGCTAGATAACTATGCCAATTGGCAAGAATTGACACAGGAGATGAATTTTCTTTATCTTCTCTAGAAAGGAAACAGCAAATTATTCTCATGTTTTCCAAACACAAAAAAATTGCAGAAATTTAGGGAATTGACTCTTGACATATGTCTTATTTGTAATGTAATGATTATACACCTTAAACAGGTTTTGAAAAATTAGCTGCAATTTACAAATCCACACACCAATATCATGATAAAATAATATAATAGGGCAGGCCACGGTGGCTCAGCAGGCAGAGTTCTCACCTGACATGCCGGAGACCCAGGTTCGATTCCTGGTGCCTGCCCATGCAAAAAAATAATAATAAAAATAATAAAAAATAATATAATATAATACACATTTTTCAATAATCTATGTGTTTAGATTCTAGCTCACAGACTGGCAATACATGGATAAAAGTGGCATAAATCTCACCTTACAGAAAGTTATATAGATTGGTGTTACAGAAAAACACCCCTTTCGTATTTTTAAATACAAGCTTCTCCTTTCTCCTCCTCTTTTTCCTTCTCCTCCTATTCTCTTCCTCCTTCTGTTTCTCCTCTTCTTCCTCCTTCTTCTCTTTCATTTATTTATATCAGAATTGCCTTAGTATACCAATTAAATGACATGTACTTAGTCATGCATTTCAGCAACTCCTCCATCATTTTAGATTATAGTCTAAATGTAGAGAAAACTAGTATTGTAATTTAAGAAACTTGATCCTTTACATAAGCCTTGAGTTTTAAGAACAAAAGCACTAAAAAGTGAAGGAAAATTACTATTTATTTGCTTGGTACAGTGAGAAAATGCTTTCATTCATCCAAGCATAGACAATGTCAAAAGAGCTATGTATAAATAATTTAAATATGTAGTGGTTACAATTTTAAAAAAAGTTCATCACTTTTGGCTTGATAAAGAGGAAATCTATAACCTAAGTCAGGGGCCTACAGAAATATGGATAGCGGATATATGGAAGGACTAACTTGGGAATGGAACCTGAACATAATCTGCAAATAAAACCAGCATCCAGGGAAGTGTTAGTCTCTAACCATGTGGATTAGTGTCAAATAGCTGCTCCCATCAGTTCTATGTTTGCAGCTGAAAAAATTTTATTCTTTTGTGAAAGAGAAAGGAGATATAAATATATCTTCTTTTTTGTTTCATCAATGATTTTTTTATTGAGATATAATCATCTAAAACATACAATCAGTGGTTCACAGTATCATCATACAGCTGTACATTCATCATTACTATCAGTTTTTGAACACTTTCATTATGTCAAAAACAATAAAAATGTTCATAAAAATTAAAATAAAAGTAAAAACACCCAAAATATCCCAAACACCTCATATCCTGTGCTGGTTTGAAAGTATGATCTGCCCCACCTGAAAAGCCTTCTTTTAATCCTGATCCATCTGGTGAAGGCAGCAGTTTTTTTTAATCCTTATTCAGTACTGTAGGTTGGAAACTTTATTGGATTATCTCCATGGAGGTGTGACTCACCCAATTGTGGGTATTAACCTTTGATTAGAGGGGAATATGACTCTACCCATCCCAGGTGGGTCTTGATTCGTTTACTGGAATCCTTTAAAAGGGGGAACATTTTGGAGAGAGCCATGAAAGAGAACCACAAGAGCCCATACAGCCAGAGACCTTTGGAGAAGAAGAAGGAAAATGCCCTCAGGGGAGCTTCATGAAACAAGAAGCCTGAAGAGAAAGCTACCGGACATCACCATGTTTGCCATGTACCTTTGCAGTTGAGAAAGAAATCCTGAATTAAATTGGCCTTCTTGAACCAAGGTATCTTTCCCTGGATGCCTTAGATTGGACACTTCTATAGCCTTGCTTTAATTCGGACATTATCACAGGCTTAGGACTTAAACTTGCAACTTAATAAATTCCTCCTTTCTAAAAGCTATTCTGTTTCTGGTATATTGCATTCCAGCAGCTATCAAACTAGAACACCTTTCCTACTGTTTATTTGTTTATTTTTGGTCATTTTCTTTTTCTTATCTGTCCATACACTGGATAAAAAGGAGTGTCAGTCACAAGGTTTCCAGGCTCATATGTTTGCACCTTAAAAGCTCTATAGTTTTTCGATCATCTTCAAGAATCAAGATTACTGAATTACAGTTTGACACTTTCAGATATTTCCATCTAGCTATTCAAATACATCAAAAACTGTAAAAAGATATGTATCTTACATAAAAATAACCTCCAGCAAGGTCTCTCAACTTTATGTGAAATCTCTTAGCTAGTGAAATTTTATTTTTATTTCATTTATCTTTCCCCTTTTGTTCAAGAAAGCTTTCTCACTCCCATGATGCATAGGCCAGGCTCATCCCAAAGTCATGTCCCATGTTACAAGGGAGATTTACACCCCTGGGAGTCATGTCCCACCTAGGTGGGGAGGGCAATGAGTTCACCTGTGGAATTGGCTTAGAGACCACACTTGATCAACAAAAGAGATTCTCTGAGGGTGACTCTTAGGCATAGTCATAAGTAGGCCCAGCTTCTCTTTGGAGGTAAAAGTTTCATAAGGGTAAGCCCCAAGATTGAGAGCTTGTCCCATTAAATTGGCAGTCCTCAGTGCTTGTAGGAATATCAGATCTTCTTGGTCAGGGAAGTTTAATATTTCTACCCTTTTCCCCAGTCCCTCAGGGAGATTTTGCAAATGCTTTTTAATTTTCTGCCCAGCTTACTCTGGGATATATTGGGGCATCACACAAACCTGTAAAAACCAACAAGATCTCTCTCTCTATTCATGGTTCCATGTAATTATGTTGTCCCAATAAGCTGTCAATATAAATTAAATTAGATAATGTTCTATCAGAAGCATAAATTTTGCACCAAATAAACATCTCTTCCTTTGGTCTCGCAAAGAATTCAAAGTTTTAAAATACAGTCAATATCATCCTTTACCCTTTAGTCTGATATACCTTAGTCCTCATCAGAACAGCTTCATTCATATCTCTAATAAGAATCTGATCACTTTTTCAGTGTTTTTGACAGTTGTTGTATGAGGTGATGTTATCATTTATAGGTGTGGAACTCTAGGTCTGAATCTCAGGTGTCACAGAAATACCCAGAGTTCCATGGAATAGCCAGGATATTTACAAAGAGTTCAGCATCTTAGAATTTAGAAATAACAGTTGTAATTTAGGAATAGATGTGACTGCTATAAGAGCTCACAATCTAGGAATCTTTATAATAGACCTTCACCTGATAACCTATACTCTCGAATTCAATTCTCAGAGTTTGTACATTATAGTTAGAACACATTAGTGAGACATTATAATATTTGACTTTTCATTTCTGGCTTATTTAACTCAACTTACTGTACTCAAGTTTCATTCATCTAGTTGAATGCCTCATGACTTCATTTCTCCTTCCAGCCACTCAATAACCCATTGTATGTATACACCACAGTTCTCCCATCCAGTCTTCAATGTACCCTTAGGTCACCTTCATTCCTTGCAATTCAAGAACCCTACCACCATAACGCCAATGTGCAAATGTCCATTCATGTCCTGCTTTCAGTTCTTCCAAATATACACCTAACTACAGAGTTGCAAGACAATATGGCAAACCCATCCCTCGCCTCCTGTGGAGCCACAACACTGTTCTCTAGAGGGGCTGCACCACTCTACTTCCTTACCAAACAGAGATGAGGGATTCTCTCTTTCCACATTTTCTCCAGCACATGTATCTCTCTGTTCATTTTAAAAGAGTTTTAATCATGCATCATACAATCCTTTCTAAGTAAAAAAGCAATGGTTCCTGGTGTAATTACAGAGCCAAGCCTTCACATCACAATCTATATGAGGCATTTAATCACCATCATTGTCTATCTTATGTATCACTAAATTACATCGTCACAGACTTTATCTTCTATCTTTCTTTCTGGTGTCATACATTCCTCCAGCCCTCCTCCCTTAACCATACTCATGCTCAACTACATTCCATGAACTTTAAATGTGCTACCATCAGATAGAATTGTGTTATCCATTTCTGGGTCTGTACAATCAGTTCTGTTGAACATTCTGTACTCCTTCAGCATCAAATTCCCAATCTCTACCTTCTTTCTATCTCCTGATAACCCATGTTCTCAACTTTAACTCTCAAAGTTCACTCATTAATTTTAGTTCATATTACAGAGACCATATAGTATTTGTCCATTTGTTTCTGGTTAATTTCATTCAGCATAATGTCCTCAATGTTCATCCACATTATTTCACATTTCATGACTTTATTCTGTCTTACAGGTACATAATATACCATTGTATGTACATACCACAGTTTATTTAGCCACTCAACCATTGAAAGATAGTTTGGCCATTGCCATCTCTTGGCAACTGTAAGTAATACCACTGTAAACATCGGTGTGCAAATGTCTGTTTGTGGCCTTGACTTCAGTTTTTCTGAAAATATATCTAGTAATGGGATTGTTGGATCATATAGCAATTTTATACTTAGCTTCCTGAGGAACTGCCAAACTGCCTTCCAGAGCAGTTGCACCATTTTACATTCCTACCATAAATGAGTGTGCCTCTTACCCCGCATCCTGTCCAGAACTTGGCATATTCTGGTTTGAAAATAGCCATTTTAGTAGGTGTGTGATAATATCTCATTGTGGTTTCAAGTTGCATTTTCCTAATGGCCAGTGATGTTGAGCATCTTTCCATATGTTTTTGAGCCATTTCTATTTCCTCTTGGGAAAAGTGTCTGTCCATGTCTTTTGCCCATTTCTTAATTGGGTTGTTTGTCTTTTTTGTTGTTGAGTTGCAGAATCTCTCTTTGTAGATTCTGGATATTAGACCCTTATCTGATATGTGATTTCCAAATATTGTCTCCCATTGTATAAGCTACCTTTTTACTCTCTTGGCAAAGTTCTGTGACACAGAAAAGTGTTCAGAGTTAAAGAGGTCCTATTTATCTAGTTCTTTTTTCATTGCTCATGCTTTTGGTAAAAGGTCCAGGAGACCACTGCCTATCACCAGATTCTTAAGATATTTGTATCAATCTTGTTCAAATCATGCTATTGGAATTCTCTTTCAACTCAAAATATTTTTATAAACTCATCTTAGGTGTGCAATTTTTCTTTCTTGAGCAGAGCAGCCCTATAATGTATGTATTTCATTGTCACTTATCCAAGCTTTACTTACATGCTTTGAGTCTCTCCAGCTACACAGATTATTTAATTCTACTTAAAGGTTAACTCCTAGTTCCTTATCAAGAAGATGTCTTTAACTGGATATTCATAACCGAAAGAATGAAAGAGGGTCCCTATCTCACACCTTATACAAAAATTAACTCCAAAAATAGATCAAAGACCTAAAGTTAGAGCTAAGACCTTAAAACATTTAGAAGAAAATGGAAGGAAATATCTTAAGAATCTGGTGATAGGCAGATTAAAATGAGCAAGCTAGGAAAGAGATTTAAATAACCTAGCTTTTAAAATTTTTAAATTGTCTTAATAGGGTAGGTGAAAGAAAAAATCAACTGCATAAGGACAATTCAGAAATCTCTTAAATGTGGGTAATTCATGTATAATCTATACCATCATAATTTGGAAAAAAATAAAGAAAGCTAATGATGTCCCAAAGGATGCTTTCAGCATCTCCAAAATTAACAATCATTTCATAATTTTATATGAAATAATAATAGTTTGTTTTCTGGATATTTGGAAGCAATTTCCTGTCTAAAATTCACAATACTTAGATTGGTTCAGAAATCTATTAGTAAAGGGCAGGCAATGGTGGCATAGTGGCAGAGTTCTCACCTGCCATGCCAGAGACCCAGGTTCAATTCCTGGTGCATTCCCATGCAAAAATAAATAAATAAATAAATAAATAAGTAAAACTATTAGTATAAAGTACATTCAGCTTTGTGTTTTGTTATAATTGACATGATTTTTTCATATGTAGAAACTGTTTTTATAATGAGAAGAGATAGATAAAAACAAGTTTGCAACATTTTTGATGATAAAAATATTTGAAATAATTATAATGTTCTTTAGTAAAGGAATTAATTAAAATGTGATGTTTCTATACATTGAATATGGTACAGCAGTTATGAAATACTTAGGACAATAGATACTAGCATAGATACGAAATCATAATGTTGAGTGAAAAAATAATATTGCAGAATGACACAAAGACAATGATGCCTTTTATGTAAATTTTAAAACACATGCCAAGAATAATATAAAACACATATTAAAAAAACACATTTAGAGTGTAAAATTAAGAAAATGGACAGGAATGATATATTGCATAGGTGTGAGAGTGGTTGCTGTAGCAATAGAATAAAGGCATGGATTTGTACTGCTTATCAAAAGAGTCTTTGATTTTGTGAATAACACTTTATTTCTTTTATTTAAAAATTGAAGGAAATAAGACTATATGAACAGTTGTTTTGTTGGCCAAGATATCTCGGAACACTTTTGTTTAACTGTCCTCCTCCCCAAATGCATCACAGTAACAGATGAAGAGAAAAACAAACAAACAAAAAATAAGGAGATTGCAGGCAAGATAGACATGAAAACATAAAAAGAAAAATGGTAAGCAGTGTAGAGGTAGGCCTCCTAGGCTTTTGTTTGAAATGCAGTATAATAAAGGGGTTAAGAATATTATCCTTAAGATAGAAGACCACTCCTGGTTCATTGAGGAAAGCTAGAGATCATGGTTGGACTTCCTCAATTTATGGAAAGACAATGGAAAAGCATTGGGGCTGAATCCCTCTTGCAGCTATTTTGGACCTAGACAAGAAGGATGACATAGAGCATTGAAGTAGATATTGAATATTGCTCTTGTTGCACAAGAATAAATGATCACCGTGAATACACGTGCAGTCAAAGAAAGTTGTGTTAAGACTTGAGGCAACATGACAGACTGCAATCTATGGGACCCACAGTGTGTGTTAGAAAGAATTAGGAGGTGCTTGTTATAAGATTTGGGCTGTTAGGTAATTGGGAGAATGTGTCAATGAAGTGGGAATCTGTGTTGGAGTGGGTTTGGACAGAAAACAGGGTCAAGCCACTGACCATGTATCAGTGATTTTATCTAGAAAGTTGGATGAAAGATAATGGATGTATAGTCATTGGAGAAGAAGCCATAACCATTAAGGTTAGTTGAGAGAGAGAGATGCTTGTTCATTTTATGCAGTTGGTCTGTGTATTTGTTTTTATGGTTCTTGATTAGAGCATAGTCTTGTTTTTGTCTTGTTCCATCATGATCACAGATATTCCCTGTCTGATGCTGAGAAAATGTTTATTTTCAGCAAGGGAACATGACAGCCTGGCTGGTACAAACTAGACTAGATACCAGATGTCAGCTGTCAAGACTGTACTTTTTCTTTCTCATCACCAGGGGCAACACTGATATGCTAAGATGTGTTCCTACATGGGGTCCACAGGAGTTAATAGAGGTAACTACTAAGTAAAAACTGGAGGAAATGCACATAAGGAGGTGGTGGAAAGAAAAACATAATTAAATATAAATGCATCTTTTACTCAAACTGTAAAGACAAACTAAAATTCCAAAGTCCACAAAGAAATCTATTAAGGAATACAAACATATTAACAATAATAAAAAAATGCACTCTAAAGTATTTTATTGAATGAGTCTAAATGACCACTTCAAATAAATCAGTTTTGGCTGTTCAATGATAGAAGGAATTTATAATTGCCTTAAAAAATAACAAAATAATAACATTTGCAAATTCTGGATATGACCATAGAAATTATTTATTATTCTTTTTACAGTCCTGCTTTTCTGTATTTTTAAAATTTCTCAAAAACAAGTTCCTCGAAATTACTGGAAAACTGAGCATTCAACATGGATTTAGCAGCTATGAAACAGATCAAGAGTTGAGATGATATAGTAACAAAATATAAAATGAAAATAAAATAAAATACAGCACAGGGTTTAACTGAGTGACTTAGACTACACAAATTCATCAAAGATTTATATAGAAAGAGAAGTTTTTATATTTTGATTAATGACAACTCTTTATTCAGATTATGATCAAAACTCAAAAGAAATCTGACAGACCAATTTGAAGGGAAATAGATTCTGCATGTTCATTTCTAAATTATTACTGAAGATAGTATTTATGTCACTTATGGATTACACAGCAAAAGAACATGCATGATAAGGTTGAATAATGAATTTCTTCAACTATTATATAAAGTAAACTGAAAAAAATATTCATTTCATTATACTTCTTAAGGGAACATTATATTTCAAATGTTCTTTGTTTTTACACCATACAGTGTTTTCCTCTCCATCCGAACAGATAATAATGTAATTAGCCAGACATAGCAAGTACTTTCTTACAATGTATCCAGCTGATTTTGAAAATTGTAGTGAAAGCCACACCAGAATGCACCTTAGGGCAAAGGCACCCATTTGTTTGGTTGCTGGGAGGGTTGCTGCTATAAATTCGCATTGCCATGCTTCTGCAGTTACCCTTGGCATAAGGGAGCTGCATCACTTAAGGAAATGTTCCTCTCCCTGGGGGTAACAGTATCCTCTGAGTGAATGAAAAGGGAACAAAAAGCCTTTGCTTCAATTCTGACAACTCTGAAGAGATATCTAAGCTATAGAGTTGACATGGGATGGACTGTTGCTCTGTGGCCACAATTTCCCAGTTCAACTTCTCCCTTTGCCCAATCTTGCTTTAACAAAATGTCTGCCTTTATAGATTTTATTCTGGAGACACCCCTAGACATACTTCTTATATGCGAAGCATATTCTCAGAAACAGTTCCCAGGGGATATTCTTTAAAAAGAAAAAAAGGAGGGGGGCAGCTATAATTTGTGAATGGAAATATAAATCTTGTATAGTGAATGCCAATTACCAATAATACTGTATTGGCTCCTGTTTAGCATGTTTATCCATGAAGTGGTTTTGAGCATCTCCTTTGTGACAGACTTTTTTTTTTCTTTTCTTTTTTGTTCCACCATGGCTCTCTCTCTCTCTCTCTGTTGCCTTCTCTATATGGCCTTCAGTAAAAGGATTAAGACTCATCCTGATTCAGTTGGCCACAGATTTCCTAAAAATAACATCTTCACAGGTCTTATTTATAATGGGTTCACACACACAGGAATGGATTAAGATCAGTACTTGTTTTTATGGAGTATATAATTCAATCTACCACATTTCCCGAATCATATCTTGGCTTCCAAATGCATATTTTGGTTTACACTTTATATTTTCTTTTTACATATTTTGTGATTTTTAAAAATGATTGGTGATCACTTAAAAATATAAAATCACTGAAAATAAACATTAACAAAAGAAAATTACATTAGTCAATGAAAACCAAATTCATTGTCATAAGTATTTAACATTTCATCATGAAACAGTGCAGTAGATGTGGGGGTGAGGGGCTGTGAGTTTGTATATGTGCTTATTCCTCCACCTGATTTGGAAAAAGGAAAAGGAGTGGAAAATACACACACAAACATACAATTTCCTCTCCCCTTTTCCAGATAAAATTTAAGGTCAATATGTAACATGTTGTTTAGCCACTAGATGGCAATTGTTTTAATTTCAATTTGTTCACTTAGTTGCAATAAAGCAACAAGACCAGATCTTAACTTAATTCCTTTTTTCCTTGACATTTTGTTTAAAATAGGATGATGGTCAATGCAACACTTTAGATGTATATAAGATAAATTGTTGTAAAGATGATATGGACAATTATATCCAAAATAATTATTGATCATGTGATTTTTTGCATTCAAATTATTTTTGTCTTCTATTTTAAGCAGTATTTGTTCAAAATCCTTTGAATTCTTCTTTATATTTTCTCTGATTCTATTACAGTAATATTGTTTAAGAAAAAAGTAGCATTTTATATTTTTAAATTGATAAAGAAAGTTTAAGTCAAACCAAATCATATAGTGTCTTCTTTGTGTCCCAGTTCCAGAGACAATCTTTTGGGTATATGTGTCCTTAAAGATAATTATCTTTAGACCACCAATCCTACATGGTTGAAACACATCTCTGATAGATACAGCGAAACACATCTCTGAACTGAGCTTACACTTATGACTGTCACTTTCAGAGAAGATTTTGAAGGACTTTTGGCATGCACACCTCCCTGGAACTAGAGCAGCAAGTTTGTGTATTATAGAAAATTCATGAGTCAGAATGGTAAATATTGGTAAAAATAAAATGAAATAATAGTGTATATAATAAAATTTTATTTTATAGAAATTATACTAATCAAATTGTCTTATAAACCTGTTTATTATTCCACAAACCAACTTGTTATTTTAACTGATTTCTATTCTCACTTTTACAAGCAACATTCATGAATTATCAAATGCAAAGGACTTAAGTAAACAGTTCAGTGTGATGCTTAGCATTTTCCATTCTTCAATACATATTACATAATCTGCATTGAAATATCAAAAGGCCTGAAGTCATTTTACATTTTCTTTGAGTTAGGCCTGGTAACCAAGTGTGGCTTTCAGTGATAAGCTAACTCTGCTGGAGCCCATCAATCCTGCACAGTAAAACCATTGAAGGGTTTAAACATGCAAGTCAGAGAGATGAAAAGAAAGCCATCACTATTATGCATATAAAATATTTTTGAGGACTTCGGCCCTTGTTTTACTCTAGCTACATTAGTATGGAAGCACTTTTCCCTTTTAAAGCAGAGAATTTTGCAGCAATTAAGATATAAAAAATATGTTTAACTCTTCTCATTTAATGATTAAAGATAATTTTTTCAAAAGTCATGCAGGTAACAGAAGGTACAATCCAAAAGTCTCTTCTTGTCCAAAATGACTCATCATCATGACTACTTTAATTCTCTCCTTTTCTTCAAAACTGCTGTTTTTCTTTACCCAACCTTCAAGTCCTTGATCGATTCCTATTTTCTTGGTCAATCAGTTGTCATCTGAATTCACCTGCACTGTATTAATAGTTGAGTGCAGGCAAGATGGAGCAAATACTTCAAACACATTCTCCTTATCAATAACAATCCTTTCAATTCTTTGATCAGCATATTGACAGCGAGTCTCCAACACAGAAATTTTGATCACTGAATTTTGAAGTCAAGTGACCTCAAATGATGTTGCAGCTCTGTCACTTACTGGCTAAGAGACCCAAGGAAATGAAGAATTTCAGTAAAAGTAACAAAAAGTGTAAATGTGAAACACAATAGTACTGTATCCTTAATTTAGCACTCTACTCTTTAATTCCTAAAAGCGTAAGAACACAATCAAACAAGATAAATGCATATTTCCTAATAATGGATACACAAAATATAAAGAGATACCATGTGACAAAAACAATATAAAGAAGGGAAACACAGGAATAGAGGTGTAAAGAAGGTGTATGTTACTCAAACCAAGTTGGTATATGTTTTAGTTTGCAAGCTGCTGGAGTGAAATACACCAAACTGGAATGGCCTTTAAAAAGGGCTATTTAGTAAGTTACAAGTTTTCAGTTCTAAGCCTATAAAAATATACAAACTAAGGCATCCAGGTAAAGATACCTTAATGTAAGAAAGGCTGATGCATCTGAAATGCCTCTGTCAACTGGGAAGGCACGGTGATTCCTTGCTGTTCCTTTACTTCTG